>VDFB02015390.1:0-12045 GCA_007258455.2 Sequoia sempervirens | reverse complement strand
AGATGATGTGTACCTACTCTAGTGAATCATATGATGACATGTGGTAGCTCTTGCAAGTGCCATGTGGCACCCTCCACACATATAGGTTCGGTTCGTTCGCACCGGTTACCAAAATTGGTTAGGGGGTTCATCCCCCTAACCTTCACATTCCAAGTCTAGCATCGCACCATTGCGCTCGCGTAATTGCATTTACATATGTATACTCACAGGTTTTTTTTTTTATGAAGAACTTTAAAATCCATTTCAAAATTGGTCGGTTTGGCGGGTCGAACCCCTAATTGACCGCCAACTAAAATTATTGCTCACTGTTCCACTACTATATGGTTTGAATACTATAATGAGTGGTGTGTTATTTAAACACTATCTAAAGCCCAGAATCTTTAAAATAGCCCTATATGCCCATTGAAAACAACCACTCAAAATGAATAATTCCAAACATAAAGGTACAAAATAGGTTGAATACGAACCAAGGAAGGGTTATTTTGTTAGGAGGTTATTTTATTTATTATGGTGGTTTTTAGCCTCATTATGAAAAATTGTGTATAAAAGGAGGGGTGAGAGTGTAATAGGGGAATATAGAGTCTTTATGTTTTGTGTAGAGATAATTCCAGTGTGTGAATTCGTTGGAGGAGAATTTTCAAGGTGTTTTTGTACACCAAAAAATGTAAAATTGAGTGAGAGATTGTGAGGAGTTTTATGCGGATTTTGGAAGCGTGATATTGTAAGAAGGATTTTGCTTGGCGATATCAATAAAGCAATCCAACATTCAGAAGTGGACCCAAAGATGTAGCTCAAATTGAGCGAAATTTGTTATCAAGTGTGATCTCTCTATTCTTCTCTTTTGTTTACCATTCTCGTCAGTATTTTGATTCATTGATTTTTTCTAATTACAAAATTTTAGTAATTAGTTTATGTCTCTTGAATCTGGATAAAGTATAAGTGAACTCTATTTGTCATAATTTCAACCTGGTTAAGATTCATAACCACACAATTTTGTGGGATCGGGATAAAATCTGTTGTTGAGAGTAAAGTGCAAATTATTTGTAGCTCTTTAATTATAGATCAATAATACTAAAGGGAAAATAATAAATAGAAACTAGCCAAAATAATATAATAAATAAACCAAATGCAAAAGATGAATTATTAAGAATGCAAACTAATAATAGGGGGAATATATCAACAAATAGACAAACAAAGAAAGTAAACACAAACAAGATACTAGGTTAGTTGAGAGGAAATAAACATAAAATAAAGATAAACCAAGCAATATTAAAATAATAAAATAAATTTAAAAACATGCAATAGAATTAATGAAAAACATACAAGAGAAAATGCAAATAGATTGTAACAACCTAGTCAAATACTCCTAAAATTTCTACTATTTTTTTTTTTTTGGTTGAAATTACTTTTTTTATATAAGATCCACCTTTCCAATATAAATACATAACACTTTGACTGCAACATCAATAAGAATGAATAATAATGTGAAGGTCCAAATGTTTACAATGATGCATACAACGAGTAAAACTTGCTCACCACCTAACTATATTGGCATCATGAAGCCACGAGGACTCTAGCCAAACCCCCGAGCAAGAAATAGACTACAGATGGACTTGGTTAATTATAGATAGTCAAAAACCTAAGTACTGTAATAGTGGGTATGCAACCCTTTCTAGGACTCAATTTTTCCAAGACAGTACTTCATCGGTTGCCACCCACTTAGGTGACACAGAAAGGGATTCCTTAGACCATACATTCCAAAAAAATAATTAATTTGTAAGTTTATAATAACATAATTCACTACTTAATCACATTATATGGAAAGTTTAAATTAACATCAAATGAGAAAAAATTCTAACAATCATAAGTAATTCCCAATCTACTCATCTGAATATGTAGATTACGCAAAGGTATTGTAAAAGTATACTGATTCTCCTAAGGTTTGTAACCTCCTTTTAAGTTATTTGATCTTAACAATAGATATGACTATACTTTACTAGTTGTACATGTTAACTTGATAGGCATAAAAATAATGATTCAAAAAGTTTACAATTGTGATATCATATTATATTTTCCTTCTCCTAAGAAAATTGATTGTCTTAATATAATGTTACATATTTACCTTCCAATATTTCCTAGTTGGATACCAAAATATTTAGAAGATATTCCATGCCCTGTCACTTGAATTCCTTGAAATTACTTGACTCACCATTAATATTTCATGATCCTTAAGCAACTCAAGATTACTCACTAACTCAATAAACAATTTCACTTGATCTAATTGATACAAGGCTTCATATACGAATACAATTAATTGCTACTAGGAATGTGATGATAAGAATAACATATTGATTCAAAAAGGAACTAAAACTATTTTAATGAGTGTTTCTTCTAACAAAAATATTGGTTACCTAAAATTTTAACTATTGTTTACTAATTAAATACATAGTAATTTAATGGTAAGATAAAAAGAAACAATATGGTAAAATGAGTACCTATTGAAATAATTATATTCTTTGCAAAGTTTATTTCTACCAAGTCACCAACTTACCATTGATTAATAATTTTAACAATAATCTAAGTTTTGCAAATGATTATTAAGCCATATTAGGAATCCAAAGTCTAAAGGTTCATATGTAATGATCATAGAATAGAATATTCATTACCAAGAATAATTTAAATATAACTCATACCTCTTCCGATCCTCCATGCAATGGTCATTGGGTATCGTTGGTATTTACTAATGAAGGTTAATGATATACTACTATCATCCCCTTCTGCATCTGGACCAAGTCACCATTAGTTCAAGTTTTTGAAAAGAAATATTACATAATTCTTGATTGTCATGTGAATTGAATAGTGAATCTCTAATTACCCTTTTTTCAAGTTAATCGAATCACAATGACTTCTCTATCAAATTACCATGACATAAATTTATAGAAAACTATAGTCATAATGTATGTAGAACATAACTATAGATGATGGAATACAACACATTGTGGAATTTAAAGCATTTATTATCTTGTTCAACCTTTAATACCTAATTTGTGAATAATATATAATAATGATCATACAATATTTTTGGAAGTAATGTATCTTGATTCCTATCTTTAAAATAATCAAACTATAAGATTGTGAATGTGTATCATGATTAATTCAAAAGTAACCACATACTAGATTTCTATTTTTTGATATAATCATGAATTAATGAGATTTCATTTTACTTGCTTACTTCTTAGTCCTTTATTAAATGCAAATAGAGGATGAACCAATTCTACTAAATGTTAATTAAATACTCATTGATATATACGTACCAAAAGAAAAACTTCTAAACCAAGCAATCTTTTTATGATAACAAGGTCTTAATGCTTCAATCATAACGTTTTAAGGTTTAACTCAATGTGAATCTCCTTATTATTATCCTTTCGAAATACTATATAATATTAAAATTATCTATATTTAATAATATTATGATCAATTGATAATATTAGTAATAATGTTAATATGATCTTCTACATCATAATCACTTGAAAATTTTAGTTGGTATTACTTGAGAATTAGATCTCCCTTGATAATTCACACTAATATCTTTAATATTATATTTGGAAAATTAAATAATGTTCCTACTCGCAATTAAACTTGATGAATGCAATTATTGAAAATTTAATTTTAACATTTATTATATATACTAACCTTCACTTTTATTTATTTATATATTTTCCTTTATTTTGAACTACTTTGAAAACTATTTTATTTATTTTTCATAATTACTATTTTTTTTAAAGAAAAGGAATAAAATAAAATAACTGAAATTGATTGTATGTAATTTAGATTCTAAATAATTATCATACCTAAAATATTCTAAAAAAAAAACAAAGATCATCTAAATTTTATTTCTTTCTAAATAATTAAAATAATCTTAAAAACTATAGAGTCTTTTAAAAAAAGATAAAGGCATATTTTACTTATCTATCTTTCTATCTAAAAAGAAAGATTAAAGATCTTTTAACTTATCTACTTTCTATCTTTTAGAAAAAAAAAATGGGAGAAAAGCAATTCGAATAAGACTAAAAAAGAACTTTAAATACATGGCTTTTCTTCTTTATTGAATTATAGGCTTAAATTTGCATGAAAGTGGATAAGTCTAACTAAAACGATTTAAATTTATAATGACTATGCTATGGTAGAGGGAAATTCAACAGTTGCATACAAGGTCAGAGAATCAAGAACAATAGTATTTGTGCATAAGGAAGCTTCTACTCAGATTCTGAAAATAACAAATTATCTTTTACAAAAATACCGCCTTATGCACTGTTATCTGCTTATCCAAAAAAAATTCACGCCTTCCTCGAGTGATTGAATACTAATGCAACCAAAAGGTGGGAAAATAATAACTTTGGCCTTTTTAAGATCTTTACCCCTTCTTTTTTTGCGTTCCTTTAGCAATGTAGTCACAGGCACATCACATTCATTAAACCAAATATAATGCAGATATTCATGGAACCATTAATCAACAGAATAACGGCATGGACCCTAAGCATAATTGTCATTAACATCATAAAAAAAAAAAAAAAATAGGATAGGGAAATTTTATGAATCCCATTCCCCAAATGGCAATAGGTCAAAAGTGCTAGATGAGAGTACAATATGATCAAATAGCAATCCAAAACCGATTCTGCATGAGATGAAAACAACCATGGGAATAGGAATTTGGGCATATAGATCGAGGGTATCTAGAGACAACTTCAAGTCGAATCCTAATAAATCTTATAGCATAGCAAAAGTTGATTTGGATCTACATTAACGGTTTGAACATGAATTACTTTGGAAAATATGAGAAAGGAATTTAGTTTCTCCGAGCATTGCTTCGGTTACAAGCTATCCAAACAGACCATATGATGGCATAGAACCGAGAAAATATTTTGCATGATAGCATTTCATTATTTAGCTTAACTTCCTTACAAAGTTAGATTAATTACAGATAGGAAAGGTGATCTGTTGATAGATTAGAAAATTTATAAACCTTATAATGAAAGTAAGTGTAGATGTTTCCTCTTGCTGACAGAAAATCATTCAACATACCAGAAATAAAGTATGCATACTTTGTACCTGACCATCCCACCGTGTCCTCACAGCCCCGTCCTATTTACCTTACCTTCTCTTGTGATCTTTGTGTTGCATCAATTCCTTTCCATGATCGATGTTAGAGTGGTGAGGGTGCTCGTGGCTGGTCAACTGAAAGACTAAACACATAAAAAAGCAAAGACAGACAAACAATGATGATAAACCACAGGAGAACACAGAAAACTAAGCGCTGCTAACCACAGGTGTGCCCATCAGATTTATAGGAAAATACGTATTAAATGCTACCTTCACTGTAGCATAGAGTTACCTAGATATTTATGATAGATGGTTGGAACAGAACCCCTCATGAATAATCTAAAAGGAAAGAAGGCTCTAGAATTCGGCTGGATGTGACTTGATCAGCTTGGATGGTCTGTGGATGCTATACTATGCACGGCTGGTGGGAGTTCCCTACTGCTCTGCCGACAGAACTTCATACATAATTAATTAACTCTATCTAACTCAATATTCAGGTTAAGTATTTTCTTAAAAACTGTTTGATCGATCAAGAGGTCTCAGCTTGTTAAAGAGATTGAAGGTGACTAGAACTATCCTTTTTTTTTCTGTGATGTGAGGAAATACCACCATATAATTTAAAGAATTTAATCATGACCAGGAGAAGAGCAAGCAGCTAGGATAAAAATATAAGTATGATCAAAACATAGTCTATCTTTCCAAGGAAACGACCTGAATTTTCCTTTTAATCCTCTGTGTCTTGCTGTATCTTTCTTTCTTTCTTTTTTCTAATTATTCTTCTCTTTTCATTTCTATTTCTTTTTCCACAAAAATAGGGATATGCAATTTACTTATTTAGCTAATTCAAATCACTTATTCTATAAATTCAAATACCTTAAATAATTTTTACTATGGAACAATATTTTCCTTTGAACATTTTGGTTTTGGAACCCTACTTCTTTTTTCGCTTCAAGATGGCTTCATGCCAAAAGGACAAAGACTACTCCCACATAAAGGTGTGCAATGTGCCACGTGGTGGCTGCATGACTTTATATATATCATTTTCTTTTGGGCTCGAATCAAGACATGTTTCTGCTTGGCAGAGATTTTCTTCAAAGTCGTTCTCATAAAATTTGAAATCATCCACTCGCTTGCCACACCATCCATTTTATACAGCAGGTTGTGTCAACCATGAATGTATTTTATTTTAGGTGGAGTTTATTGGGCAGTGGGGAAAAGTCTTTTCTTTTGGGAGTGGACTTTTGGGATAGTGTCATCACTTTTCGTGGCTGATCAGATTGTGCTTATATGATCAATCTAAGATCTAATCTTATTATGATAGTATATCTTCACAAAATATCTAGAACCATTAATAAGGTAGTTGAGAATTTATGAGAAAATATTTCTATGATCTAATCAAACCCTAGGATCAGATTGTGAGCTATCAAATTCAAGCATCTCACAATTTCTTCTTCTCGATTGATTGTGGCAATGTCCTCTTCTTTTGGCTATCAATAAGGATTCATAGAAGTAAAAACAAGAGGTTCTGGAGCTTCTCCAAAAAATATTTTAGAGAATATAGATACTATTTTAAAGGGATTTATATTTTCTTAGAAATAGAAAGATTTTTACAAAATACTATTTATTTTCTCTGGCATGTTGTATTTATTCAGACTATCATTGGATTAGCATCTAACCTCTGTTTTCAGTTAATATATCATAAGAATTTTATCTATTTGTGAGAAATATTTAGGATTGTGCATTTTATGGCCTTTTTTAACTTTCTTTTTCATATTTCATTTATGTTGAGAACATTATGTTAAATCCTTACGTTGATATTCCAAATAATTATTTTACATGTTGTTAGCTTCTATGTTATATGCACTATCTTTCAAAAATTGGATCATGTCCATTATACTCTTTCATTTTATGTAAAAGGTATGCCATTTTTCATATTATGTTGTAAACAAGGAAGGATTCTATAAATATATGAGTATTCATGTTAATCTTTAGGGTTTCTTATTCCTGTTGGACCTTAATGGATGCTTCCCACTAGGAGATTTGAAAGACTGCATTGTGATTTCTCTAGCCTTTGTTGCTCATTCTTATCCCAACAATGAAGGGTCTATGTCATTTTGTGTCCATCTCATCAGTTACAAGAGATGGTTAAAGTTTGAAATGTTGTAAAAGTTTTGGCATATTGCTATCTTTATTTTTTATTTTCATTTCTCACTACCCCTTTCTACCTAAAACATAAAGAAGAGCTGAATTTCTTTAAAACCTAGAGGTCATTCAATGAGGTGCAAATTGGTCCCTCACCATTGAATTCCCATATGGGTTGTGTAATGTCCCCATTTTGTGAGCATCAGAGTTCGTAAGGATTAGCCTATCATTTGACCCTCGTAGGTTGACAAATGTGATGAGAGGGTCTTCCTTGGCAGTTATCCAGAGTTTCAGGACCTTACTCCTCCAATTGATTCAGGTTTGGGCCTTTGCAGGGACTCACAGAGTGATATTCAGGAACTTACTATTTATAGTAAGTCAGGCCGACAGGGGGTTACTATTTTTGGCAGGGCACCTGGCTCAGTTGGCAATCTCAGTTTCGACCCAGTTTGACAGTTTGATTAGCAAACGGTGAATAAGGGAGCATTTAATAATAATTAAATAATTATTATTATGACTTTATATTATAAAGTCACTTTAAGTGAAAAATTAAAGTTATTAATTATTTAATGGCAAATTATAAAGTATTATTAATACTTTATAATAAGATGACAATTATATTAAATGAGTATTTTAATACTTATTTAATTTGGACGCCATTTATTAATTATTGAGCCTAAGTTGAAAAGGGCGAGTTAAATAATATTAAATGCATTTTAAGTTGATTTTTTGAAAAGGGTCGAACCTTTGAGGGAAAAGATATATATTTCTCTTCAAGACAAATCGAACTCATTATTGATGATTATTTGAATTTGTCTTTTCTCTCTGAGAACTTCTGGAGTTGGAGAAACAAGGGTTTCTGCAGATTTCAGTCATTCCAGGCTTTGGAGAACGATACCTCTTCTTAGTCTAGCTTTCTGGAGTTGTGAAAGATCAGCTTAAGATTGCTCATCTAGTTGGCTTCATACAGAAGTCGAATTTGTGCTTATTGGAGGAGAATCATCAAGGGTTTGAAGAGCAGATTTTAGTTTGTTGAAATAACCACCATTGGAGAAGAAAAATCAGAAGTTATTGATCTGCTGCTACAATGACGCGTGAACAGTACCCGCGCTACAGTGACGCGTGAACAGTACCCATGCTACAACAAAAATGCTACAGTGATTCGCTACAGTGATGTGCTTGGTTGGTGTTGCTTCATCGACATTTTGAGAGGGTTTCTCTTGCTGTGATCATTTCCAGAATTTGCCAGTATGCTGATATGAAGTCTGCTGTAGCTGATCAGAGGGTTTCAAGGCATGTTTACCTGTGAGTTCATAAATTGTAACTACTAGATTTTCTAGGTATTGTTGTTTTAGATAATAGGGGTTATTTTATGAACTGGGTTGTCAATACATTATGAAAATACTGAGTATTTAAGCTGGTATAAAAATCTAGAATTTTCAGCTATGTATTTCCAATGCAATTTTAGTTTTGAGTAAAAATAATTATTATTGCAACATCTCCTATTTTGCTGCATTATATTGTTGTATCAAACCATTGCCAATATATGATCAAAACACAAAGAAAAGTACAAACCCATCAAACACAAGACAAAAAAACTTTATTATTCAACATAGTTGGGGTTGAGAGACACCTGGTCTCTTACAGTGGTATCAGAGCCAAAGATCCTGCCATCTTGTTGGGAGAACAAAAAGAAATTTGAGTTGCTACAATGGAATTCAGTAGAATTGCCGAACAGTACAGGAGGCAATGTGAACATGAAGCTTCCGTGCTCCGTGAGGAATATCAAAATATGACGAATGAGTTTAAGAACGATGTTTCTTTTGACTCCTACTTGAATTGTGTGTTGCTTTGGAAACCTGGACAATTGGGTGTGGTTAATTACATTAGAAGAACAATGAAAGAAAAAGTAGAACATTCTATTGATGAAGGGATCGAGAAAGAAGCAGAAGTGCTTGTTTGTGGTTTGCAGCCCACAAATATGGAAGTGTGTGAAGATACTGTTATATCAGCAGCTTCTACCACGCCAATTGAGCTTGAGGTGACTATGGACTCATTGCAGAGCGCCGAGTTGGCCCTTCAGGAGTCACAGTCACGGTTGGACGTGCTTACCATGGAGTTGAGTTTGACACAATCTCCACCAGCTGCAGATACAGTACAGTTACATATAGTGGCAGTCGGTGAGGATCATACATCCACGGGTTGTAGAGAGGATGTGGTAACATCCATGCCAGATACAGGGGCAGTTGACTCAGTTGGGATGAGTACTTGGATTGAGAGCAGCAGAGGACCACATGTTACATCAGGTTCTCTTGTGGTCAGTACGATGACAAATGATACAGGTTCGATAGTTGATGGCTCTTGTGTGGCTATGGTGGATTCTCCTGAGAGTTGTGTGTTAGTACACGACATTACTCCATCATCTTCACAAGGGACTCACAAAGTGTCATCTAGTTGGGAGTATGGCTCTCATGTAGATTTGTTTCCCTCTCTTGAAAGCAAATCTGTTACTTCATCCCATGCAGCTGATTTTGGATGCCAGCTTGTTGTATTTCAAAGTCAGAGGGATCAACTGCTTGATTCAAGTGTTGTTAGTGATGAGCCATTGACAGAGGTTGGAGCATTTTACCGTGACTACACAGTGAGGAGTGCTCATCACTTTTCTTTTGATCCACACATAGAGGACTTGATGATGCATCGATGTGGATTGGCTCCAGGATTATACCATCCTTTGTGGGATGGGTATTCACCAAATACAGAAGATGGGATTAACGGCTGCAAGTGCCCGACTCAGCTATTTGTGGGGGATTACTTGCAGGGACAGTTGTTAGTTATACATCATGCCGATATGTATCCAACAGGGTTTGCTACTTCTATGTCACAAAATTTTCTTATGGGTACATGGTTACAGGATGACTATGGTCTCAGTTGGCATGATGATTTGGTTAGTTATCACATCCATGGGAGTTTACCGAGAGCTGTAGAGAGATATTGTGTTAGAGACGCTCACAGATATTTTTATCTCTATATGGCGAATGGATGTGGGGTTCGGTTGTTTTGGGATCCTGGTGGCGACAGGTTTGGTATAGTGTATTGGATGGGTCCCATTGGTTTGCTTCACCACTTCTGGCACAGTGAAGTTGAGATCAAAGTAGCGCAGAGGAAGTCAGAGGGTATTAGGCATGGCAGACTTCCATTCCGGGTTTGGGATCTAGGGATATTTTGTGTAACTATGTTTATGTTGGTGCTACAGGAGTCAGTTAGAGGTGTGGGACATTTCACAGTTCTTCTTTTCGGCCTTTCGAGGATTGGAGTTTCTTTGCAGTGGAGATTGCTTGGGGACAAGCAATTTCAAGGAGGGCGGATTGTAATGTCCCCATTTTGCGAGCATCAGAGTTCGTAAGGATTAGCCTATCATTTGACCCTCGTAGGCTGACAAATGTGATGAGAGGGTCTTCCTTGGCAGTTATCCAGAGTTTCAGGACCTTACTCCTCCAATTGATTCAGGTTTGGGCCTTTGCAGGGACTCACAGAGTGATATTCAAGCACTTACTATTTATAGTAAGTCAGGCCGACAGGGGTTACTATTTTTGGCAGGGCACCTGGCTCAGCTAGTCTTCTCAGTTTCGACCCAGTTTGACAGTTTGTTGAGCAAACGAAGAATTACGGAGCATTTAACATTTAATTAAATGATTATTATTATGACTTTATATTATAAAGTCACTTTAAGTGAAATATTAAAATATTAATTATTAATGGCAAATTATAAAGTATTTAATACTTTATAATAAAGGAGCATTATTATTATTAAATGAGTATTTGTTACTCATTTAATATGGATGCCATTTATTAATAATTTGCCTAAGTCTCTAAAAGGGCGAATTATTATATTATTAAATGCAATTAAGTTGATTTTTTGAAAAGGGTCGAACTTTTGAGGAAAAAGATATATATTTCTCTTCAAGACAAATCGAACTCATTATTGATGATTATTTGAATTTGTCTTTTCTCTCTGAGAACTTCTGGAGTTGGAGAAACAAGGGTTTCTGCAGATTTCAGTCATTCCAGGCTTTGGAGAACGATACCTCTTCTTAGTCTAGCTTTCTGAAGTTGTGAAAGATCAGCTTAAGATTGCTCATCTAGTTGGCTTCATACAGAAGTCGAATTTGTGCTTATTGGAGGAGAATCATCAAGGGTTTGAAGAGCAGATTTTAGTTTGTTGAAATAACCACCATTGGAGAAGAAAAATCAGAAGTTATTGATCTGCTGCTACAGTGACGCGTGAACAATACCCGCGCTACAGTGATGCGTGAACATTACCCATGCTACAGTAAAAACGCTACAGTGATGTGCTTGGTTGGTGTTGCTTCATCGACATTTTGAGAGGGTTTCTCTTGCTGTGATCATTTCCAGAATTTGCCAGTATGCTGATATGAAGTCTGCTGTAGCTGATCAGAGGGTTTCAAGGCATGTTTACCTATGAGTTTATAAATTGTAACTCCTAGATTTTCTGGGTATTGTTGTTTTAGATAATAGGGGTTATTTTATGAACTGGGTTGTCAATACATTATGAAAATAATGAGTATTTAAGTTGGTATAAAAATCTGGAATTTTCAGCTGTGTATTTTCAATGCAATTTTAGTTTTGAGTAAAAAATTATTATTGCAACATCTCCTATTTTGCTGCATTATATTGTTGTATCAAACCATTGGCAATATATGATCAAAACACAAAGAAAAGTACAAACCCATCAAACACAAGACAAAAAAACTTTATTATTTAGCATAGTAGGGGTTGAGAGAC
>VDFB02015389.1:0-21110 GCA_007258455.2 Sequoia sempervirens | reverse complement strand
ACAACAGTATTATTTCTTAGTTGGTTTGGAAAGCCTATGGTTGCAGTATTTAATAATTATTTTATTCAGTCACTTAAGTTGTTGAATAAATAATTTTATAAACTTAAGTGAAAGGGGGTGAGAGGTCATTAAAAAAAAGTACTTTGGGCCTAGGCATGCAACTTAAACTTGTTTTTAAAGGTTTTATTAATATTTTAATTGTTCCATGAAAGGGACACCTAGAGGAGAAGATAATTTAAAATGTTTAATTTTCAAAGGCTAAGAAGGTCATGGGATTTTTAGAAGGAAATTAAGAGGCATTTCAAGTCCAGATGACTAGTCTCTTTATATTTTGATTTTGGCTCTCATTTTCACATGTCTGCTTTGACAACATAATGAAATGTTGTCGGATTGCTTCTAGGTTGCTTGGGCTGTGAACTGAGGACGAAAACCCTCTCTGTATGGGTTGGTTTTATTGGTGAAATATCCACCCTAATCAGATATTGGAGTTTATTATTAGCTAAGATCATAGGAGCTTCAAGAGTTCAATTTGGTGATTGAAAGGATGAAGACTTATGAGTATTTTTGAAGGATTTTTGGTGTGTTTATATTGCTTTTAGTTTTGGTGTGATTTATGAAGGTTTTGGTGTGATTTTCTTCAATTTCTAGGCTTTTTGGTTTTGGTTTTGGACCTGAATATGGTTTTCCACTCATGGCTTTGAGTTGGATGGAGAAACCATTATGGGTATTGTTTCTTTGAAAGACCCTACTCAAGGCGATTCCAAAGAGCATTTATTTATAATTTTTGATGTTGTTTATGAATTTCTAAAGGAGATCGACCTCAAGAGGACGCCAACTTTTTATCAAGGAAACCTTGTTGAAACTAGCAAGTGTTGGAATCTGGTTGTGGAGTTTTGGGAGATGAAGAAAGGAGGCTAGTGCATTGGTGATTCAAGTGTTACCATTGCTTTGGAGTTGATCGCCACCATCAAGAGCCTCATTGCAACTATTGAAAGGGCTCATGTCCAATATGAAAACTCTTATTCTAGGTGTGATAATGCATTGCAATGTTCTAATATAAAATAGAAAATGATTATTCATGTTGTTTGTTTCACTCTATATTGAAAGGGCTTAGTTTATTGTATTTCATGTTCATTGCAATACTCTCTTTATGTTATGTTCATCTGAAAACGCATTGAAAACCAAACACAAACACATTATTGAACAAGCAACCAGCAAACAGGGGTTTTTCAAAAAAAATATAGGGGTGTATGTTACACTTTCCTATTGCCTAGGTTTGTGATAGACAGTGGCATTATTGATATTGACTACTCAAAGTCTTTTAGGCATGGGATGCTACATAGTATTGATTTCAATCCTTCCAATTTTTTCAGCTTGAGTTCCATGGATGGTAACATTTTGGGGTTACAGGGGAGGTTAGTGCAATTTTGGCACAATGGTTTCACTTATGTGATCATTGTGGTGTAGCATCGACATGGTGGGTCCTTCCTAAGAAGGACATGGGACCCTAGGATCCTACTTGTTTTTGCATGGATTAGTCTAATATTTCTAGAGTTATGGTGGCATTACTTAAAGACAAGCAATCTTTGGGAAGGGCGGACTGTAATTCCCCATTTTTAGCACTATGCTTTCTGATGACTGTTAGCCTATTTCCAAAGGCCCATAGGCTAGTTAGAGGAAAAATTAGGGTTTCCTATTTTCTAGGAGGTTTACTTCTAAGTAATCAGGAGTTGCATGCAAGATTTTGGCAATTTATCTTTTGGGTCTTTTTGGGTTTTCAGAGAGCTTCAGAGGGATGTGACATGCAATTCAGTTAGGGGTTTGCATTCAGGAGTTTTGCAAAGAGGCTTCTAGGTTTTTTTGGGTTTTCAGAGAGTTTCAAAGTGGTCTGACATGCATCTGCATCAAATGTCTCTTCCGGACTTTTTATTTTTAGTAAGTTGCGATGGTTGCTTGATTTGTGCTCTAACTGAGTTTGGAGTCACTATTTTTAGCAGTATACTATTTTTAGTAACTGTTATTTTTGGCAGTGGTTTTGGTAGCAGTTCAGCATTGGGTTACTATTTCTGGAAATGGTGGCAGTTACGGTGGTTGGCATATTTCTATTTTTAGTAGTGGTTGGTTTATGATGTTTGCTATCTTCAATTGGTCACAGCACTCTTCAGTTGTCCTTAGTTTTGCTTTGGTTGGTGTATGGTGAGCACTTACTATTTTTAGCAGTGCTATTTATAGTAAGTCATTCTTGGGGGAGTTGGTCTCAAGCCTTTGTGTGCACAGCAGTATTATTTCTCATATGATTTGGAGAGCCTAAGGTTGTATTGTTTAATTGATTTAATCAGTCACTTGAGTTGTTTTATAAATTTATTTTATAAACTTAAGTTGAGGGGTGAGTGGTCATTCAAAAAGCACCTTGGGCCTAGGCGTACAACTTAAAGTTGTTTTTAAAGGGTTTATTAATATTATATTCTTCTGGTGTGGGACACCCAAGGGTGAAGGGGAATTTAAAATGTTTAAATTTTCAAAAGAAAGGAAGGGCATGGGTTTTAGGAAGGAATTGAAAAAAATTTCAAGTCCAGTCGCCCTAATCTCTTTATAATCCCATTTTGGATCTCATTTAGATATCTTCACTTTGGCAACATAACAGAATGTTGTTGGATTTCTTCCAGATTGCTTGGGCTATGAACTAAAGACGGAAACCCTCATCGTTTGGGCTGATTTCAGTGATGAAATATCCACCCTTGTCATATTATGAGTGATTCCACAGCAGAGATCATATAGAGCTTATCAGAGTTCAGTTTTCAAGGGAATTTGGTGATTAAAAATGAAGATTTTTTTAGTTCTTTTAAGGATTTTCTTCTTGGTTTTGGTGTGGATTGTTTAGCTTTCAGTTTGGCATGGTTTTGTTGAAGTTTTGGTGTGTTCTTAATCATTTTCTAGTCATTATCTTTATGGACCTAAACCCACGTTTTTCCTCATAGCTCTGAGATGGACTAAGATTTGGAAATGGGTATTGATTCATTAGATACCCCTTCTCATGGCGATTCTATCAAGTGCTAACTTGCAATTTTTGGTGAAGGATTTGATTTTCTATAGAAAATCAAAAATTTTAGGGGGATGCCCTTGTTGCTGCAAAAACTTCAATTTGTGACCAATTTGTGCTCGACTTTCTATTGTTGAACATTGAGGTTTGAATATTGAGGTCTAGGCATTAAAGAGAAAGTGTTTGAATTCCAAATGCTTCAGTGTTGGTCATTGCCAATAAAGAGTCTCATTGTTGCAGTTGAAAAGCCATCGGGAAGACTGAAACTTCATATATCAGGTTTGATAACTCATTGGAATTATTTTGATTTCAATCTGAAAATATTGTTACTTCAATATGTTACAATCTGCTATGAATGGTGTTATTATCTTCTAGCTCTCTTCTTGTTTTGCAATATATTATGTGATGCATACACCTTGAAAATGCATTGAGAACATACACAAACATATCAACAAACAAACACAGTGAATAGTGATCTTTCAAAATAATAATCAGCATAGTTATATGTTACAAAAGTTAATGCATTAGGGTCGAATAAAGCACCAAGCATTTGTAACATTCCCATCCACAGAACTTGCACATCTTGCTTTCAAAATGGTTCAGGGATTTGTGTTAAAAGGGAAGGAAATGATAATCTAGTATGGGAGATATCATTATGTTGGCAAGACAACTTGATTAGTGGAAAGTTGAGGGACAAAATCTTTTAGTTTCTCTACCAATCATATCAATGGAGAAGCCAATCGATCTAGTAAAAAAAGATCCAACACATGGATAGAAACTCTGCATGTTTGCTCAGAGCACTAAATACAAACCTGCACATCAAGGATTATGCATACAATCCAACCAGATATGTTATTACTAATTGTGTCTATTACTTGATTTGTAATGTTTTGTAGGCAATTGATAATACTTATACAAAATTCTTACAAACCGAGTTCCTTAGGGAAGGCCCAATTTGGTTTTTTGGTGTGGACTCAAGTTTACAAAAAAAAAAAATTGAGTTTTTTAAGGTTAAATGTATGCTACAAGGCTATATATAGTGCAATGGATGTTTGAGAATCCAACAATTTCTTGACAATTGGTTTAAATAATTTAAGTATAGTAATTAATTTAGGGAAAGTCAGAACTGGTGCTATTAGGGGTGGGTGTTAGCCAAGCAACCTAAAGGTGTGCATATGGCCCCTCATCTATAACAGTTGTATGTGTTTGTTTAAGAAGAGTAGTGTGCAGTGCAGGCATCAATTGTTTTATTGCTTTCATTTTGTTTCATTGACTATTCATCTCATGTTATGTTTGTGCACGAAACAAGATTAACGACCCATTTTTCTCAACTACTTGTTTGGTACATCTTTCATAATATTTTAAGGCCTTTTATCTGGTTTGAGCTAATCTTAGTTATAAGATAAGATTACAAAAAAACATTTCTTATATACTCTTTTAAAAACATTTGGAACTATTGGAATGGAATTAAAAGATTAATAGCTCAAAGTAAATTGTATTTTGAGCTTGCAGAGTGTTGGAAAACCCATTTTCACCTCCCTCAAATCTGCAAGGATCTGAATATTTGCATCTTTTTTCATTCAAATATTTGGCATATTTGGTTTGGTATGTAATATGGCTTGCCACACATTTATGTTTGTATAGATTAGAGGAAAAATCAAGAGTATTTACATTTTGCACAATAAATAATATGAACAATAATTATATTATTGAGAGTTAAATTTAAATGTGTTACAATATTGCTTTTATAATGTATTTCAAAAATAACTTCCTAACTACTAATTAATGAGAATGTAACTAATTATTAAATAATAAAAATTATCTTCAAATCGCTAAGGTGACTTTATTCTGTAAACCTTAATATTCCACACCCCTCCTTAAGATGTACATTCCACACAACAAAACATGTTGATTAAAACAAACAAATACATATTCTTTAGAAGTTTTTTCTTTGAAAATACAATTTCTAGACCAAGTGTAACTCCATCAAGTTGCCTCCTAACCCTCGGAAGGGTGTAGCTCCTAAGCTAAATTACCAGGTACCTGCATTACCACCTCCTTAAACTCCTTAATCATAGATCCCCCAAATTATTGAACAATTCATTGCTCCATCAAGTTGTTTCATGACCCTCTCAAGGATATAATTCCCCATATCCACATCTCCCAAACTATTTGGGCAACAATCCATATTGAGTTCACAAGATCCTTTTTTGTCTTCATAAAACAAGCTACATAATATATACATTTTTCAATTCTATCAGTAGCAACAAAAGAAAGCAAAAATAATATACACTTCTTATACAAAGTGTCATCTTTGAACAAGAAGCTATCTCAACGTGATGTAAATCTGTCAACCTTTAATGTCACAACACTAATTGCAACCCGGCCCTAAATTTCATATAGATGTTTAGCTAATTAAGAAACCCGACCCTAAATTTCGTATTGTCATGTTGATATGGATGTTCAACTAAATGTGAAACATAACTGTCATAACGGTTGGCCCTAATTCTATATTGTTGACTCATCTATTGTTTATCTAGATATAAAAATAGTTGCTTTGGTTAGTTGTTAAAACTAATTATTGTATGGACTAATGTTATTCCTAATTTTGGAGTGTCATAGGGCAGTTACACGCTCTCGCCAAAAAGAGAGTATCATTGGGAAGGGAAGTCTAGCCATACGAGGGCACTATGCGTGAGAGTAGCACACACAAGCACAAAGTGTTATTCCCAAGTTGCATATTGTATTAGGAAGGGTACATTGAACTATCTTAATTATTTAATTATTAACTCAATAAGAAGTTAAAGTTATTAACTAATAATAATTTTACATTCATATTTATGTGAGCAAGTATATATATATATATATATATAAATATTAGAAAAAAAGGAAACAAGATATAATCAAAACAAAATATACTAAATCAAAAATATTCATTCTCTTTTTAATTAAAAAGGTATGTTAAAAACTATTATGGGACTCATGCCTTTTACCAAAAAAAACCAAACAAAAATATTAAGTTTGAAGTGAGGCCCGCAAGCTAGGAGGAAATTATGTTAAAAGAAAACAGAATAAAGCATAACCTAAAAGGTATGCAGCCTCATACTTGCCTTCCCTAAAGTAAAAAGAAAACAAAAGAGGACAGCACATGAGTTTGCAGCAAGCTATCAACACAAGCAAAGGTTTTTTAAAACAAGTAAACACATTGCACATAAGGAGACTACCCTTATTCCCACATAGCAAGGAGGGCAAATTATGAGGTAATAAAGAAGTAGAGGAGAATGGGGAATTCATTCTGTTTTTTTTTTTTTTTTTAAAGAGCAAGACAACAAAGAAGAGGAAAAAGAAATGAAAGGGTCGTGTATGGTAGGAGTAAAATATTTGCATATCTCTATTTTCACAAGTATGTGATTTTGGTTTTGAACTTCAAAGTTGCTTGAGTAAAATATTATGTGAAAAAGAAGGTCAAGGATTGGTTGTTGGAAATAAATAATTAGCTATAATTGGAGATAAAATAATATTTTTGTAACTCAATCTTACAACCTATTGTTGCTCTCCAATTCCATTTATTTAACCAATTTCTATTCGTTGATTGATATTGGTATAAACCCTTCAAACAAGTTTATGATTACAGTTCAATATTTTGGAGTCATTATTTTGATTGGACTTAGCTCATAATTGCAAAAGAATGGAGTAAGAAACTATTATGAAAAGTTGTTTCAATAGGCTGATAAATTGTATTAAACACTAGCTAAGAGGAGGTTTATAAAAGTTGTTGATAGTTGAGTGACCATTATGGCAAATATTGTCATAGTTGAACCATGAATAATTACAGAAATTTCTTTTGAAAGCAGAATTTTATCATAAAATATCTAAGAAATACTGGATAAGGGTTGAGTATGATTGTTGCACACTTTACAACAGTCATGGGACGTTGATGAAACTATGGGCTTTCACATGACTGTTGTAGCAATATACAACAATCATATTCAACCCATCATCAACAACATGTTGAGAATTATGTGGCTCACAAATAACACTAAAAGTTCTAAAGTATAAGTTGTTATTTACTAGCATAAGTGACTAAAGAATAAGTAAATCTATGTCAATATCATGAAGTTCAATTTAGCATTGTGTTGTTGTGGATATGTAATTCATATTTAGTACTTTGCCTTGAATCTGGACAATCATCTACAGTTTAATTCCCTGAACTAGTATGATCAACAATCTTGCTCAAGGTTTGGGTAACTATGTAACTCATGTTATTTCAAATGTGGTATATTCAATACAGAAGTTATTAATTTCCAGCAATATGTAAAGATGGGAACAACACCGTAGTATAACCTTATTTTGTTGTTGTAGAAATGTCATTGTTAAATTATAAGAACACGAAACTAATGGCATAATTGATTGTAACCAAAAAAAAGTGTGAAAATGCAACTAAGGGCTTATGGCCTTAGTGTCTTGGATAAATGATACCTATATATATACACTTAAACAACATGTGTAAAGGTGCAAAGTGTCTACCCGGATAGACGTAAGGAATCAAATACTAAATAATAATTTTTTGGCCAAAGCAATTATTTCAAATAATTAGAGAGAGAAATGTTGAGTTAGAATGAGTCACTCCAAAAGTAAATGACATATGCCTAGATGTTTTGCTTGGGGCATTAATAGGATGCATATATTGTTATTTAATAGCAGCAGATTTCACACTTGTTGGCCACGGATTGCTAGACTCTTTGTGATGGGTCAGGCTCCCTTCGTAGGGTAGCACAGGGAAGCTTATAGCTTCGTGGCAGGGCAAAAATTGTCCTGGTGATGCAATCTCTCTCTCTCTCTCTCCCTTCTACTTCAAGATAATGCAATAATGGTACAGGTTTGATAATGCATGATGATATGATGTTTATTTTGTGTCATAATTTATTTAGATGAGTAAATGACTCACTCAGATACTTGTGTTCCATCTTCATAAGATATCTTTGATTTGTTTGAAAGGACATGGTTACTATAGGTAATTTGGTTGCTTATATATTATCAACCTGATTTCAAAAGGTTAAGAGGAAGGACGAAGGAGGTTTGTCTTACTTGCCATATATCATATTTGGAATCTGACTTCTTTTTCGTTATTGATTTAGAGGTATATGATTCTTTTCTCAGTTTTCAAACCTTTTGATATCATGCCCTGATGCTATGAATGTGGTAGTTGTTCTGATAGAATGATCATATGGAAATCTAGTAGTATATGTTACCTTATTATGACTACAATTTCCATTCTTATGGATGCAACCGCGGAAGTATTTTGTTTAGACTTTATCATTTATGCAATTGTGCAATAATAATTATTGTAAGTGAAACAATAGAAAGGTACTTGTTACTTGTTAGGTCTTGTTGTTACATATGGTATCAAGGTGTTGCTATGGACTTGAGATACAAGTAAAGGTTGTAAAACCATTCTATAATGTTGGTAAAGAAAAAACAACTGTTTGACTCCTTAGATCGAATTTACAATAACTCCATACATTACATTGATCTTCATTCTTAATTGTTGAGTGGTTATTCTCTAATTTTACATACTTTATTTGTGCTTAGTTGGTGTATGTTACATTTAATGCTACTAGCCTCCAATTATGAAGGTCTATTAAGAGATTAGATATTCCAAAGGACTATTGGGATATGCATACCCACATCGTTGAATTATAAACTCACTGAATATTCTACAGCATCAACACAATCTTCAATCAGTTTACCTAGCACCAACAGAGATAGGAAGCCTTCTACCAATGCATCTACTGCTCTATGGGTAAATAGTGAAAATACATTGCCAATTGCCAGTTTAGGCTGATGACAAAAAGCAGGGTCCTTGACAATATATTTGAGAAGATTTTGTTGAGCGTAGGTTGCTGCCTCACAATCACCATGTCCATTAAATATACCATAGAATGTTGTGGGATGTGATTTTTTCATTTGCGCGCCAAAAAGTAAATTATCACTGCAGATGTGTTCGTCTCACATGTTGGACTTACGGCTAGACCAGACTCATGAACCAAAGCATACCCAACATCTACAGGCTGCTGATGCAATCTGCTTTTTTCTCCTCTGTGTACCCAACTTACCCCTCTACTAACTACGCTTCTTCCAATTACTGGCAAAACCCAAATAAATGTTATTTCATGCGACGTAATCTGACTTCCACCATCAGTGACGAAAAAGATTAAATAAATATGAAGGTTTATGTCAAAGCAGTTTGAATCTGGGTCATGGTCTCTGCTTAACTGCTTCGTTATGTGCAGCACCAATAGAAAGGCAATCTATATCTCCTTCAAAAGAAACTTTGATTCTAAGGAATTATTTAATACAAAATCTGACCCACCTTTTAAAACTTAAATATACCAAACCCTTTCTAATAAATTTGCATTATATATATTTAGCAAACAGGCTCAAATAATTGTCATTTGATTTCTTTCAACAATTTTATTTATCCGTACAGACCATTGCAGGAATGTGGTTCAAGACTTGCTGGGTGTGGTTAGATATTTTATGTAACAAAATGATTCTTCAATGTCAAAATCATTAAATTGTAATGACTCTAGGCAGATAAATAAAATGAGACAGATAACAGCAGATAAAATATTATTCAACAATTAATGCTAGTCCTTCATTCATAACTTAATTGCAAAAAAAGATTTAACATTTTTTATTTTTTCCTTTTCAATCTGTATAATGCAGCAAATTATATTTTGAACATTTACTTCGCTTCTACTTTTGTTATGTTCCGTTGTCTTGGACTCTGATATCATATTAGAAAAGTCAAGAGCTTTTACATTTTGTAAAAAAAAAAAAATGAATAGTAACTATATTATTGAGAGTTAAATTTGAATGTGTTACAAAACTACTCTTATAAAGCATTTCAAACATAACTAAACTACCAATTTACAGGAATGTAACCAATTACTAAATAATAAAAATAAACTATTAGTCACTAAGATGACTTTTTCAAGTAAACCTTAATATTCCAATACAAATAACATATACTCCTAAAGTTTATATTCACTATCAGATCATTTGTTCTTGTACTAAACTGATTCCCAAAGTTTCGTATCAGATAGGCATTTAGAGTTATTTCGTATTCTCGGATGCATTGAATATAACAAGACTGACTACACGTTTGAAACATATGTAGGTATGGCTGACTTTTGGGAGTTCACTTTTAGTGAGTGCACATTTATAATCGATGCCATGTGATGATTCATTTTGTTAGTTTTGCTTCACCCTTACGAGCATCGTTTCATGCACCAAGTGCCAAGTCGACCATTCAAGCACACGAGAGATGAGCTCTTGTGAACCACTACTGTTGAAGATGGGATGGATTTAATTGCTAGATACTAAACACATAGTTGGTTCCCGTAAAATAAAATGAAAGATGTGAGGATTTTTATAGTGTCATATGCATCTAGAGTTTAGTTTAAGTGTTTCCAATGCTAATGCTAGTACAAATGTGAAACATGTGGGAATGTTTATGATGGGTGTGTGTGAGATACATACATACACCAAACAATGAGAGGCTGAACCAGGTCCCTGACCTCATGTACTCGTGTTTATACCTAGACCATTTTTTCTTATCTAAAGTTTTGATGTCATATGGGACACTTTCTTGAATGTGTGATTGTGTAACTATTTGACTTTATACCAATGTTTCTAAGAGTTTTTGAGACGGGGGCATGTGGTTTCAGGGATGGTAAATTTTTTCCTGAATTTTGGAGATGACTATTAAACTTGCATAAATAAATTAAAAAAGCTGAAAATTTAAAAAAGTAAATACAATGTGCTGAGTTTGCACTGATAATCCTAATCTCTAAGGGTTTTTTTAAATGTACCGCAGCGACAAGTCCCTGTGTTTTCAGACTTCACCCCTATAGGGGATGTTTTGGTGATGTGGGGATGGGTCTGGAACGTCCCCCAGCCATCTTCATGACGTCTTTTCTTTGTAACTCAGGGGTGGCAGGGGACCTGTCCCCTGTCCCAGTAAAAAAACAGAGCATATTTAAAACAAATCACAAACTTTTAAGGAAAGGACATGTCATTGGCTTTGTTTTAACCTTATAGTATGAGGATGAAACAATAATGTGACCTTTCTAGTAGCTCGTGATATTTTCCTTATAGGACCCAAAATTTTCCCCAAACTTGGTGAAACTTTGCCATCATCATGTCCAGTACCCAGTATTTGGTAACAAGAAGCCGCATCAACAATTTTTATGTAATTTTTTTAAAAACTACCGGTCGTCAATTAGCCTGCCACAATTCTCAATTCAAGTATATTCTGGTTTTAGTGAGAACACCAGTTGCTTCAGCCAAAGAGACTTATCAGCAATGTAAAGGAAATTGCTATTTTAGTGGACCATTAGTTATCAAATCAGTAGATGTGCACCTTGAAACTGGGAAAATTTCAGTGCTATATTAAAATACAATCAATATGCTTGACACTTTTGCATTGCTTATGATAGTGTGTTAATTAAGTGTCATTTATATAGATGTCAAACTCGAGGCCAGTATGTGGACAAAACATTTTCCAGTTCCAGCATATTTTTGAATTAAATTTAACCCAAGTCTAGCTGAAGTCAGATAAGAAGATTGCAAAGGTAGAAGGCATCCAATCAAACTGTTGCATCAGTTGTGCAAACATTTAAACTACAAGAGCACTGCAAAACCTTGATGTGTTTATATAATATTAAAGATAGTACTTGAATACGAGTAAAAAATATTTGATAATTTCAAGTGGTAATCACATTAAACTTAATATATATATATATATATATATATATAAATAAGAGAAGTAACGGACATTTGACTGTCCCAAGTGATAAGCACATTCAATTTAATATGTAGATGTCAGTTATTAATATGGGTTAATATATATGGACATTGACAATGAAACTAAAGAAATTTCATTAATTTGTATGTCAACTCATGGAATCTCAGTTCAGCTCTAAACTTATGTATTAAGATTCTATAATGTATATGATGAATGCAGTATCAACATTATCCTATATGAATATTTTAAACTTCCTTTAATTTTAGAATTTTTCTTTTTTTTAATAGCCATCCCCTTAAAAAGAGGGCCTCCCAAAAAACTTGCCTTGGAAATGCGTTCCCTTGTCCCCTACTATCACTGTCCTGGAAATTTGTTGTAACATAGGTTTTTCTACATTTGTTAGGCTTAAAAAGTTACCTTTTAATTTTTATGCATCAAATGGTGCAGGTTAACCAGTCAAAAAAGGGGTCATCCCCGCTAATTCCCCAAGGCCTCGGGATGTAAGGGATATCCCTCAGTTCTCTGGGGATGTGTTTCTGTGGAAATCTGGTTTTAACCAAGGTCAAATGGTTTGGGCTTAGCAAAGCCAAAATTAAGAGTATCACTGCTACTTAACAAAAATGCAGGAAAAATTTGGAAAACAAACTGTAGAGACTATAACGATTTAGGGAAGTTTACGTTCCATGACAAAGTTACTTCATAGACATTAAATAAGCATATACCATGTATTAAATTGGCAAATGCATGAAATATGCAAATCAAGCGATAAAGATTTTGAAGTTCTAGAAATGATGCTGGCGAGTGAACTATCCATGTATTGGGTGTACTTGATGACTACTGGGGGGTTTCTGAGTATGATGAGTTTTAACTTGGTCAAACAATTCTCTACTTAGTTTATATAGTATCAAGACAGAATAGCTCCACAATTCCTGTGAACTTCGTTTTACCAAAGTTTCAGTCAGGAGATTCATGCATTGTAGTGAAGCAGGGCATAAAGGGCAGCAGATCAGACGCATGTACATTTGCATTAGTGTATGCATGTATAAGAGTTTAGCTCATTTCAAGTGAAGGGGAATGCATCTTTTTATCTAATTACTTGAGATTTTAAACTGGAGTGTAGAGGACAAATGTATTCTTCATGTAGAAGATAAATTTGGTATTCCCATATTACAGACTATTCTTACATTTCATTCCATTCTTCAGAGAGTGGAAATAGTCAATACATTCTTCTTATAAGTCATGAAATTAACTGTTGGCTTCTTTGAGGTATTTTTTTCAAATTGTTCGTTTGTCTACTATATTATCTTTGTAAGGTGCTTCGCTGCTAGATGTAAAATTGAAAACACAGCTAGCTACTTTAAAGGAAGGCATAAGGAAACATATTATGCATCTATTTTGATTTTTTCTAGGAATCCCTTTGAAAACTCATGATATTTATCTTCATAAAGCTTTATTTTTGACTTGTCTGTTTAGATTAGTTTGAGAAATTCTTGATTAACATGTTTTATGAAAAGATGCTATCCACTTCACTTTTACTTTTAATAATCGCTAAACCACCAAATAACTAGAGAAAAAGCCTCAACGATTTGCAAATCAACATGGAGCAGGTTATGACAAAACAGTGTGGTAGATCAAGATATCAGAAAGAAGGTTGACTAACATAAAATCAAATGCAGTGTATTCTTCCAACAGTATTCTCATTTTCTTTGAGTTATGACTATCTTTGGAAAAAATGTAGAGATCAGATATTCCATTTCATGTGAGTTTTTATATCTCACCTTACACAAGTATTTAATTGAAGACATTTTCTGTGATGGATTGAAGTTGTCAAGGCATCAGTATGGTGTAGGAGTTAGGATTAACGCTTACAAAAAATTAATATAGGATTTTTGGTAAAAGTATTGCCTATTAATTTTTGGCTTTTGAGGATGTCCTGCAGTCTGAAATTTCACTTCTAAGCAATTTATCGGGACAGGTGTTTAGCTAATATTGAAACCTGTCATTTTCATTAGAGCTTGCAGATTAAAGTTAGAGTCAGAGTTATGGCAGTCAAATAGGACAAAAAAATTGTTTGTAAAGACTTAAGGAAGGATATTATAAAAGAAAGGACACTTGGGGATTGAATGCTCCAACTTCAATCTATGTTTATGAGAGCGTTAAGTCATGTCAAAGGAACTCTCTGTTAACACAACAGAATTCAAATGGCATACTATGGGTGCAGAGTCGGCTATCCTGATACATGCCACAAAGACAAATTTTCTAGTAAATGTATAAACAACTGTGAAAACACTAAACCTGGGTGTTGAGTAAGACAGGAAATGAAAGAGATTATAGATTGAGGACTAATTTGGTTCAGCCAATGCAGTCTCTTTTTGATAAAATAAAACTATATACATTTGAAAGCGATAACTTTACATAATCAGCACGAAATGCTGAATGATATTGAAAATAGAACACATAGACCAATACTGTCTGATATAGAAAGAATAATGAATAGTTTCAAACCAGGCAACTGCTGTCCTAATGTTATCAAAATCATTCTTTTAACATTGCATCAACCACAGCAGCTTAAGCATTAAATTGTCAAAGAATGAAAGAAATGCACAAAAAATTACACCTTCAAATCAGTTTTTCATTCTCTTTGAAAGACTTACAAAGAAACCTCTACAAACTGTTCGCCACAGCTGGACAGAATTTATCACTGTATATGATTCTTCTATCTTGGGCTTATCTTTATAGTTTATACTATTTAGCAAAAATCTAATCTTTGAAAAACTCCTTATCTCTTACAAGAAATGAGTCAGAAGATAAGTCTAAATCATTAGTGTATATCTACACTTTATTAGATTTAATTAACTAAATAAAAAACTTTCCCTATTTTACCTATGTTCCACCAAGTTTCCGGTACGGGGGGGCGGCGGAACAGCGGGACGTGTTTTGGCGACAGCATTTTTTTAGGGGATTTTGGGGACAGGGGGATGCCTATATATATATAGGGAAATTTAAGATATTCATATGAGTAATGATAATCATAACAATGAACATTGATAAAGTTGCAAATGCAATCACCAATCATATTGACATATACATTATAGAGTCGAACAAATTAATACTACAACTACTTAATTGCTTCCATAATTCATGTCAAACAATCAATGTGCATATGATATAAAATTTTAAAAATAAAATGCCCAAAGGCTACAAGTTTGCACTACAAATGTCAAAATGACAAAGTGACAAATGTCCAAACCATAGTAATAGAAAGTATGATGGCTGCCTCGACTTGACATTTGCCAACATTGCATCAAAATCAGACTCAGAGTCTGAGTCACTGCCAATTTTTCTCTTGCTCACTTGCCTCTTAGCTGCAATTTTTTTTTGGAATTTAAAAATTAACTTAAATGGCTTTGAAAGCAAGTTTTATGTTTCATTTTAGGCTTGGGAGTGTGTGGGGTCCACTTAGAAACAATAAAAAATAAGCATTTTTAATCTGTGTTCCACGGCCTTTTGGGGACGGGGAAGCTGCTTCCGGACGCTTCAGGGCCCATTTTTAGGGGACGATAGGGGACGGCGACATACAAAATACATATATATATATATGATTTTTTCAAAATTTATTAATATATTATAGATAGAGAGAGGGAAAGAGAGAGATATATGTCAATAAATTAATAATTGCTAACAACAATATCAATATATAAATAAATCGCGAGAGTAGTAGCATAACAACATAATAAATGTCATTAAAGCATTATAAAATTTATCATAGCAATATCAAACATCAATAAAACCATGGTCTATCAATATCAATAAATCACGAGAGTGGTAGGAAATGGAACTAAGTAAGTGCAGCTCCCAGCTCCTCAAGGCATCCCAAACACAAACAAAATGCAGCTTGAGTGAAGAAAAAAACACAGTCAAGTAGAGCCCAGCCACAACTTTACTCTAGGCGTTAGAAACAAAAACTTGAAGAAATTTGTTTCATGCCTCTTTAAAATGCAAAAACGTCTCTGTTAAATGCCCAAACGTAGGAGCAAAATGCCAAAAAAATGTTTAGACTAAGCTGAGGCTGAGATTTTCCCGTGCTTTACTGTGTGAAGTCGTCGCCCCTGCCATCGCTTGCCGTGAGAGCCAAATAATATCATTGAATCTTATGAAACTTTATTAAGTTTCTTTAAATTTTTGTTTTTAGACTTTACACAAACGCATTATGTTGTTGTGGGCCCACAAAACATTTAATAGCAATATAAAATGTTTTAAAAAACAAAATTTTATGTTCTTTAATTTTCTGGAGCTCCATATACACAGGGGACGGCAGGGGACATTGGGGACAGCGAGGGACGTTCCCAATGTCCCCTGCCGTCCCCGGGGACGGGGGACCGTTCCCAGACAAGAGGAAACGTTCCCCACCGTTTCCTGTGAATTTTTACATTGAGGGGCGGCGGTTGTCCAGATCGTCCCAGAGTCCAGGACGGATGGGAACAGTGCATGGGGTTTTAAGGGGCAGCGTCCCAGGTGCTCCTGATTTTAATTTTAGAGTTTTTTTTTTTTGTGTAGAAACTTGCTGGAAAAAAGGGGACGGTTGGCTGTCCCTAGGACGGTTAGGGGACGCCAAGGCGTCCCCTAACTGTCCAAGGGACGGCGGGTCATCCCCTTGTCGTCCCCGAGACATCCCCGCAAATCAAGGATGTTTCGAAAAAAAGAAACTTTTTGGGGACGCTTGAAAAATGTCCCCAAGGCGTCCCCCGTCCCCAAAATGTCCTCGGTACGGGTACAAGGGGCAAAAGGGTAAGGGACGCGTCCTCGTGTTTCCTTGTATTTTACTAAAGTCTAAAAGTGAAATGCAAAATAGAATAATTCAAACCACTTCCAACACGTTCACATTGAACCTATGCAAAAGTTCCTATCGAAGCTAAAAGCTCAACACTCCCCCTTAGTAAGGAAGGAATTTTGCACCAATCCAAGTTTGTCTCTAAATGCTTCAAACTTCCTTTTTTCTAGGGGCTTGGTGAGAATATCAGCTATTTTCTGATATGCGGCTTTACTGCTTCCTTCCAAATCCTGTATCAAATGAAGTGATATCTGATCTCTATGTTCTTAGAACTATCATGAAACACCAAATTCTCAGAGAGTTTGACACAACTCCGATTATCACCAATAAATGATTGTGGGATCCAACACTTGATCAAATAATCCCGCAAGTAACTTGCAAAGCGAGATGGGCTCACAATAAGCAGTACTAGCTGCCATGCATTTTGCCTTTGTTGACCTAAGTGCCACAAGAGTTTGCTTCATATTAAACTAGGATATTATAGCTAAATCCAGGCTGAAGCAACACTGCAAGGTGCTCTTCCTATCTATTGCACTACCTACCCATTCTGAGTTTGTATACCCTTGCAATTTTATTTCACCATCTCCAAGATTCTCAAACCATAGTCCATTGTGCCCCTCAAATATTTGAGCATATGTTTTGCTGCTACCCGATGCTTTTTCCTTGGTTCCACCATAAACTAACTCAAGGTATTAGCTGCAAAACGTATATTTGATCTAGTGTTGACCAAAAACATTAGGGAACCTATCGATTGCTTATACATGGGATCCACCAACTCTGAATATGAAATTGTCACCTTCTTCAGATTAGTGATCATAAGTGTGGCCATAGATTTGCAATCCTCCATCCAAAATCGCTTCAAGATCTAAACTACATACATACCTTGCCCAAGGAAGATCTCCCCTAGTTTCTACCAAACCTCTAAATCCATGAAGTAATGAATCATGTCTATGTCCATCTCAAACTCAACAACTAAATCTTCTTTGCACTTTGCAATGAGCTGCTTTGTTCCTGTAATAAACAAATCATCTACATGTATCACCAAAATAAGCAGATCGGTTCCAACAATTTATGATATAGTTAGGATTTGCTTCACTTTTGGTAAAGCTCATACTTTGTAGATATTCATCTATCCTAGAATACCAAGCTCTCGATGCCTGTTTGAGTCCATACAAGGCTTACTTAAGCATACAAATAAGGGATTCCTTTCCATTTACCTCAAAGCCTTGAGGCCATTCTATATACAGTTCTTCCTCAATGACACCATTAAGAAAAGCTATCTTAACATCCATTTGATGTATCTTCCATCCCATAAATGAAAGTAAAGACGTAATCATTCTAATAGAAGTGTATCTAGCAATTGGAGCAAATGTCTACTCATAATTCACTCCCTCTTTCTAAGAGAACCCTCTAGCCACAAACCTTGACTTGAATTTCTTAATACTACTATTTGAAACATGCTTGATTCTGTAGAGCCACTTGGAATTCTCAACAGATTTCCCTTTTGGTCTTGGCAGACTATCCCATATATCACTTTTATATGATGGATGTGTATTCCTCCACCATAACATCTTGCCAAACCTGTTGGTCTACCATTTCCTGGAAGCTAGAAGGCTCTAAATCTATGATGCTACTCATCAATGTTATGTAGTTTGGAACTTCTTCAGAGGCCTACTATCTCTGAATGTGCTCCTAGGGACTTTAACATGCTCCTAAGCATCCCTTAATGCTTGTGTAAACCATTGAGGTCTCTTAATAGAAGTAGAAGGAGCTAAAGTCTCTTTTGAAGATTGTTGATCTGAATCAGAAACAACTGGTATCATTGAAGACAAACCTTTGAGACTTCTTGCTCCTCATCCTTTGTTACTGTAATGAGCTCGTGGGACTTCCTAGATGCAAACCCTTCCTCAAACTTTAAATCTCTATTGACTACTACCTTCCTCTGCTCTGAAACATAGATCTTGTAGCCCTTAAAAGTCTCACTATAACCCACAAATAAACCCTTCATGCTGGAAGGTTCCAACTTGGCCCTCTTCTCTATAGGTATATGAATATAAACAAGACAACCAAAGATGCATAAGTGACTCATTTCTGACTTAATACTAATGAATGCCTCTTCTGATGTCTTGTTCTCTAAGATCCTATGAGCACATTTATTTTGGATGTAGACTGATGCGTTACATGTTCCTGCCCATGGAAAAATTGGTAAGTCCTAGTCATTAATCATGGACTTAGCAGCCCCTATAATGGATTGATTTTTCTGTTCTGCAACCCCACTTTGTTGTGGTTTGTACGAAATAATCATCTCCCCCTTGATCCATGCCTCCTTGCAAAAACCCTCAAACTCCTTGGAGGTATACTCACCTCCATTGTTTGTTCTTTTTCCTTATATGATTTTCAACTAAAGCTTTGAACTCATGAAACCTACAAAAAAACTCATCCTTGGTCTTTAAGAAGTAAATCCAAGTCTTGCGAGAGAATTCATCAATAAAAGAAACATAATACATGCTTCCAAAAAATTATGCTTACCAAGTGTGCATCCTCTACATACTCCTTGCCAATCAATTTTGAAATCTAGAAGACCTATGACTATCTCTCTCAAAACAGGCAATGCTTTGTGATGCAGATGCCTCATCCTCTTGTGCCATAACTTGCACACGTTGTCACTGTTATGAACTAGAGCTTGAACTAGTTCACCCTATAATCTATATAGAATGCCTTCTCTAAACCCTATTACTTGTGCAATACTAGGCTAGATTATTTTGGCTTGATAAGGACTTGTTGATTCTTAAATTCAACTGCATAGCACTTATCTTCCAAAATTGAAATTGAAAGCAAATTCTTCTTGAGACTAGGAACAAACAAAACAACATTAAAATCTAAAGAGTTATCTAACTATAGTTGAAAGGGAATTGTACCAATTCCTACTACTGGATACTTGGCGTCATCATCAAGCTCCATTTGAACACCAGAGTTATGTTCTTTTAAATTTGTAAAATATTGCCTGGCTGATGTTATATAGCTAGATGCCCCATTGTCCACATACCAGCATCCCTTGAAATCATATTGGAAGAAAGACAAGACACCATCGAGAAATCCTTCTCAAACTTGGCAGCAAATTCATTCATCTGAATTTCTGCAAAGGCTACCACTTCCTTTTGTTGTTGCTTCCTTTTGTCCTTTTTCTTGTTTGGACAATTTGATACTTAGTGACCAAATTTGTAACAAATGAAGCATATGATTTTACTCATGTTTTTCTTCCATGGTTATGAGGATGAATACTCATGCTTTCCCTTACCCTTGTTGATTCATTTTCCTTCATTTGTCCAAAGAGGGCTAAATTATCATCACTACCATTCTTGCTGGCTTTTGACTTCATTTGAGTTTCCTTTTGGATAAAGTGATCCTATAGGTTTTCAAAAAGGGAAGAGTTTCTTGGGCACAAATAACTTGTACAAATCTTGTCACGAAGATGACAAATCATTCAACGCCAAGTTCACTAGCTTTGCATTTTCAACCTTCTCTCCAACCACTGCTTGTTGGTCATGAAGTTGTGTGACCTTTATTAGATAACTGGTAACTATCTGATTTAGTTATCTTTATGGATTTGAGTTTATTTCCCTATATCATCTTCCCATTTATATTTACCCTGATAAAGACTAACGAGAACATCAAATATCTCTTTGTTTGTTTTCTTTTTAGATAAATGAGGAAATAAATGATTATTTACCGCATCCATGATCATCTGCTTGGTCTTTACCTCTTTCTTTTTATGACTTGTCAGCTACTGCGAATTTGTAAGTGGTTGCACCTCATCTTTTACGATATCCTAGATATCATTTTCTTCCAACAACGAAGTCACCTGACATTCCAAGGCAAGAAATTTAATGTATCTTCCAATCTATTCTCCAATTTGAGACTAGCCAGTACCATTAAAACAATATATTGTTTTTCCCCAAAAACTCCTAGATCTGGAAAAATAAGTTGTTCAAAAGATTTTGAAAAATACCTGCACATTTTTGCCCTAGCCATTGGATTTCTGAGAACCCTAGTTGTTGGTTATGTGCCCTAGCCATGGGCTGCAAAAACGGCTCAAGAATCCTTCTATTTCTGCAAAAAATGGTTTAGAGAAAAAAACAATTGCACCAAATCAATTAAAAAACCCTGGCTGCAGGTTTTTGCAGAAGATTGGCACAGCAGAAAAGCGGTGTACCTACGTTTTTCTTCAAGAACTAGTCGTGATTTCTGGATTAAAAAGTGGTACGATTTGCAGAAACAATCACACAATTTTTCTCTTTCTTTGACAGCAATTTTTCCCCGAATTTCCCATGTGATCCACCAAAAATACCTGCACGATTTTTCTTAGAAGATTTGGCACAATTTCGTCCAGAAATCTTGTGCACTTTTTCTTGTAAAAATTGGCACTC
>VDFB02015387.1:0-42518 GCA_007258455.2 Sequoia sempervirens | reverse complement strand
TTATGAGAGTTTTTTGAAAAAAAAAAAAAATGATTTTAAATTCTACCTCCCAACCCTTTGCCTATGCACAACCCGTTTGTCACCATTGTCCACAACACCACCATTGCACCACTAATGATGTTGTGTTGAAGTCAACCCTATACAAATAGTACCCTAGACCCCCTTTACAACCTATTTAAATGATTTTCTTTTGGGGGCATAACTTTCACCCATAGTATTAGATTTTTGACTTCCAATAGTTGTCAGAAAGCTCCCTTTGAGAATTATGTAGTGGTGTAGTTTTGGCCATTATATTTTTATTTTTTTGTTATAATTTAGTGTCTGAAGTCATGAATTTCTTTGAGAAATTTAAATGGTCATAAAATTTTCATACATAATTAGATTTTTTATTTTGAATAGAAATTGGAGAGAATTTTCAATACACTACATAGTAGATCATGTAGATTTTAATTTGGTGTGTAGAGAGAGGATTGTAATTGTTTTACCACTTGTAGGAGCCTGAGATTTGAGGCATGATTATTTGAGCATTCAAATGATTCTTTCAACACAAAATTATGGGAGTGCATGCTGTTATGAGACCAACATTATGGTATAGCAAGGTTTTAGATTTAGTACATTCAGATACGAGTTTATAGGTGTATTCAAAGTTTGGACTTTGATGGTGATAGGAACATAGGTTATCTTATGGTTTAAAGACATGGATTGATACACATTGGGACTTGGAGTCTTGCTATAGTGAGACTCAATTATAGGTATAATGATGATTATGCTTATTGTGTCATGGACATGTAATTACATTTGAGAATTGATATGATATGATCATGTATGTGGTTGATTGGTGCTGGTGTGGTTCATTGTTAGAAGGTTATTCTTTTCTTATTATTTCTTATTTGGTTCCTTGAATATGGTTACTCATTTATATACTTGTTTGAGAAATCAGTTTTGTTATTGATTTGGTGTTTGAGTCTTGAGTTATACAATATTATCTTCTTTGATATCTTGGTTTGTAGGTTACTAATACAATGATGAATTTTCTTGTTTCATTATTTGGAATCTATGAGTTATGCATTTTGTGGATTAACTATCTATATCCATGATATTTATTTAATGTTGATACATAATTTGTTAGTTTTCCCTATTTTTGGTCATTTTTGTATTGGTATGATGCATTTGGATGAGAGATGAATGATTAGAGTGCCTAGTGTTGAATGTACACAAGACAATTGAGAGGGGGTGAATCAGTTGTACATTAAAACTTTAAAACCCTCATAAACATTCAAATCCACATCAACTAAATTAACCATTAATCTATTAGAATGATTTAGCATGAAAGCAAATAACATAAAATTGAAACAAAACAATACCATGCACAATAGAACACCAGATTTACGTAGAAGAACTAAGGGAAAAACCACAGTGAGGATTAGCTCACAATATAAAGTAATTGCAACACCAAATACAATAGGCTCATTGCTAGAGGGATCATTGCCCAAAAGAAAGAAGGGCTCATTTCTATATTACAAAAAGAAGAAAGAAGAATGTTACATTGAGAAATCCATCTTAATGTAATAGAAAAGATCCACCAAAACATCACCAACACGTTCACAGTCTCTCTGAAGATTGTAGACACCTTATGCTTATTGCTTCCAATAGTATAACTTATTAAGCTCGCACCGCACTTCAAAAATTCACACTTCACAACTTTGCAATTCGCATCACACTTCATGAAATAATTATCCATCAACTCATCACTTATTTATACCTTCTCCAACCTTGAAAACATTCTCCAAGGTCAACTATGCACCTCAACCATGCAAATTCAAATTAGGTTGGAACTAACCATTCCTGTGGTGGAAAGGAATGAAAGTGGACCACACAAAATCTTAAATTGGACCCAAAAAAAACATATAAACCACACCACACTTACACAATTATCGAAGAAAATCCAAAATTAGTGTAAACAACCAAGGTTAGACGAACCTGTGTAAACACCATTAACAATTTAATTATATGCTTCTTTAAATATAAAGGTGACTTGTAGACCACACACAACACTTGAACACAATTTGGAATATTCCACAAACACCCTGAAATCCAACAAATTCCTTCACAACAACTTTCACCGAAAGAATGTACACACACAATACACTCAAACAACCTTCCATACACTGTAACTCAAGAAATCACCTTGTAGGGCACCAACCCATGAAAAAAATCAACTAAAGGTAGATATGAACATCATCATAACACTTTTAGAACCACAAGACCAGAAACTAAATTGTGGAGAAATGCAGAGAAAAACCATTTCTCCTAGACACCATTGAAACATAGTTCACACATTGGTGAACACAAATTTTGCACAATGATCCAAACCAATAAATTATGGATATAGAACCTCTAAACACCTACAACCAACATATCCAAACTACACAAGTAGATCTTCAACACAAAAGAAATGCGAACTAAAACCATAACACCACACTGTATACCAGAACACCTCTGCAACATACTATTTTCCTCTTTTATTCCAATTTTCTTAAAAGCACTTGGAAACCAAGCACCAAAGACATATACTCATCATCTTCAGTACTTCTTCATCACCACTAAACCAACAACATCCACAAACAAAAGCTTATCAAAGCAATACTATAGGTTGACACCAATAGCACTTACTAATGACAACATAATGAAATTAATCAAAGCATCAACACAAATTCTCAACCATCACCAGTCATCAAGGATAACACAAACATAAGCCTACAAAAATCTCCCCCAAGCTTGTTGACATTAATGAAAACACCAACTAATCATACTTGCAACAATCTCCCCCTTTATCATTGATGGAAACACATGATGTGGAAAACCATCAACAACAAACATAACACCTCTAATAATTACCATACCAACTTTCTCTCTCTTTCTCCCCCTTACATCATACTCTCCTTTTTCACATTACTCTCCCCCCTTTTACAATTGAACATTATTCACATTTCTTTCTCTCCCCCTTTGACATCATGGTAAAGGGCAACACATATGTATCTCTTTCTCCCTTTGTCATCAAACATACATATTGTCTATCTTTATTGCTCTTCATACTCCCCCTTAGGAGCACATGAAAAACTATATCAATTAGCAACCATTGCACATAACCTTTGACATAGCTAACAAAGAACAACACCAACTTTCACCAACACTAACTTCTCCTGACTGCAATAACCAACAAGGCACTACCTACTCCCCCCAAGAGGTAGCCTTCAACATTAGTCCAAAACAAGGAATTAATCTTGAAATCCATTGGAATGATGCATATCCTTATGCATCTTGTTCAAAGGAGGATTAATAATCCCTAACTTCTCTTGGAGAACTCAAAAGTATCCTTAGGAATAACCTTAGTGAATAAATCAACAACTTGATCCTTTGTAGGCACATACTCAAGCTTCACTTCATTCTCTACAACCTTCTCCCTCAAAAAGTGATACCAAATTGAGATATGTTTTTTCCTTAAGTGCATCACCAGATTCTTTGAAATGCTAATGGCACTTGTATTGTCACAAAATATAGAGACTGGTTTATCATATACAACTTTAATATCCTTCAAGGTTTGCTTCATCCACAACACCTATGTGTAGTAAGATGTCATAATATATTTAGCCTCTACAGTATATACATATATTGAATCTTGATTCTTTCTCAACCAAGACACTAATCTGTATCCAAGAAATAATGGACCACCACTTGTAATTTTCCTTTCATTAACACATCCCACCCAATCTAAATATGTATAAGAAATCATAGAAAAATTATTATCCTTTGGATAACACAAGCCATGTTCCATAGTTCCCTTCGATTATCTGAATATCCTCTTCACTGATGCAACATGTGTTTCTTTAGGATCTTGAAATCTAGCCACAAGACAAACTACATGCATGATATCTAGTCTAGTAATAGTTAGATATAGAAGTTCTCCATTAATCATTGATCTATATCTGCTCTGATCAACCTTAAGAGATTAATCATTCTTACTTATTTTACAACTAGTAACCATTGGAGTACATACCAGTTTAGAATCTTCCATTCCAAACTTCAACATTTCCTTAACATACTTTGTGAAATGAATATACCTTTTTTTGTTTGATTGATTTGCAGCCCAAGAAAGAAATTCATCTCCCAAAACATTGACACATCAAAATGTTTCTACATCTCTTTTGTAAATCTCTTGCACATAGCTACATTTCCTCCAAAAATTATATCATCAACATACACAACCACAATCAAGATTTTAACTTTTTCAACTTTGAAATAAAGATTACTATCTGTGGTACCTTTATTGAGTCTTTTTTGTATCAAGTACCTATCCAACCTTGCATACCAAGCTATGGGAGCTTTCTTCAATCCATATAATGCATTTTTCAATCTGCAAACCATATCCGGTTTGTCTGATAACTAAAATCCTTCCAGTTGTTCAATGTATACCTCTTCTTCTAATTCACCATTCAAGAAAGTAGACTTCACATCCATTTGATATACTTTGAAAAATTTGTGTGCTGCAAAAGCCAAAAACATCCTGATAGCTTCCATTCTTACCACCAAAGAAAAATTATTATTAAAATCTATTCCTTCTACTTGTGAGTATCCCTTACACACAAGCCTTGCCTTGTTTCTTACCACTTCTCCATTCTCATTCAGTTTGTTCCAGAATACTCACTTAGTTCCAATCAAATTCTTGTTTGCTAGTCTTGGGAAAATTTCCCAAGTCTAGTTCTTCTCAATCTGCATTATCTCTTCTTCCATAGCCTTGATCCAATATTCATCCTTGCATGCTTCAATCATTGTTTTAGGTTCAACTTTAGGGTGATCCCACAATAGTGGTTTACAATTTTTGGCCAAACTGGACATTGAAATATTTTTTTTTAACTAAATCTTTACTTTCGGGCACCTATAGCAGCTAAACCATGAGGAATTTGAAGATGATGCAAACTAGAGTTTCGTGAAATTTTGTCTATAGATTCTAAATATATTTTTTTCAATTTTTTTGGAATCAGATTGCACTTTATTTTCCATCTCCCTCGAAAACTAGTTTTTTTCAAAAAACAACATTTTTAAAAAATGACGCTCACCATGTAACGCATAACTTTTTTTCCATGAAGGATAAAATTCTAATTCTTTCGAATTTATATTTTCAACTCTAATATCTAGTGCTTCCACTTGGTTAGATAGTTTTTTATAGAATATTTTTTCTTTAATCAAGTTTCGAATTCAAACCAATTATAATTCAGACATAGCGCGACTGTATAACGTATAACTTTTTTTGTATGTATCGAAATTCAATTTTTCTTTTTCTTTTGGATCAAGGACTTCAATATATGGTGCAATAATATTTTTAACTTTAATTTTTTAATAATCTGTTATTTTTCCACATGTGCAGAACAAAGACATTGATTTTTGGTGAAAAACCTACATTCACGAGAAACAAAAAATAAATATAATAATCAAATTAAATTTATTTAAAATTATACTTTTAAAGCTGCAAAATAAGGACTACATACTTACAGTGTGCAACAATTTTGTAATGAATTCATTTGATCCCCATAAAAGGTAAATCAAAAGTGGTTTTTTATCAGCATTTTGATAGGTGTAAAGGAGACTTTGTTATAGGTATGGTTTAAAACTAGCGGGGTTCTATCCAAGGGGGTTTGATTTAAGGTAGTTTGATCAAACCCTCTTCAATTGGAATTATTTAAATGGAAATTTTCAAGGCTTCAATCATTATATTTTCTAAAAATATGTGATTTCAACAAAAATCAGTTCCTTCGAAAAATTGTAAACCACTATTGTGGCAACACCTTTTAGAGAGTAAACATAGATTTACCCGTTCTTCAATCTTACCAACTTTTCTTCTTGTCAACACACCCTTTCTTTTTTCACCAATGATCTAATCTTTATAATGATTCTTCAACACATACTTAGGGGTCTTAGGGATCCTTTCTAGAGCTTCTTCCTTTTCAATATGAACTTACTTTTCGTTATCTTCATCTCTATCATTTTATTTGCAAGAGGACTCATTTGATTCATATCTATCTATCACCACATAATTATTTTGTAAGTCTTCATCCACTTTGAAATTTGAACTTTCAATAATCTTCTTCAATCTCTTTTTGTAGCATCAGTAAGCTTTGCTTCTTGCAGAATATCCAAGGAAGATACCTTCATCAGATCTTGTATCAAACATTACTAAGTTTTCTTCATCTCTTTTGACATAGCACTTGCTTCCAACTACTAAAATATTTGACAGTAGGAGTCCTTCCATACCACAACTCATAGGGAGTATTTGCATTATTTTCTCTTGCTTGTCAAATTCTGTTAATAATGTAGACGACATTATGAATTGCTTCTCTCTAATAGACTTCTGGTAGGTTTTCCTCTTTCATCATTGTTCTTGCAACTTCTTGAATAGTCCTATCCTTTCTTTCAACCACTCCATTCTGTTGAAGAGTCCTAGGGGTAGATAAATTCCTCTTTATCCTGTGATTCTCACAAAAACTATTAAACTCATTAGAAGTGATCTCTCCACCTCTCTCAGACCTCAAACACTTGATTTTCATATCCATTTCATTCTTAACCATAACTTTGAATGCTTTAAGCTTATCTAGAGTTTTTTATTTTTCTTTGAGAAAATTAACCCATGTAATTCTAGAACAATCATCAATCAATAGAATGAAATACCTGTTACCTTATAAAATTCTTACTCTGGTAGGACTAAAAAGGTATGTATACACTAGCTCCAACAATCCAATAGTAGATTGGTCTTTGACTTTGAAACTTCTTCTTTCTTGCTTCCTAATTTGAAATTACTTTCAAATAACATTAACAAGCTTTGTAATCCTTGGCAAACCTCTCATAGCTTGAATTGAACCGATTCTCACTAGGTAATCAAAATTAATATGACACATGCTTCTATTCCATAGCCACATTTTATTAATGTGAGTCATAAAGCAATGATCATTAGTACCTTTAAGATGATAAACATTTCCATCTGCCCTTCTTCTAGTAGCAACCAAAAAATTAAAGATTTTTCTGATCTCACATCCATCATCTTGAAACACAAGATTATCCTTTGCTACACATTTTTCCAACACTCAAGAGGTTATGCCTTAAACCCTTAACATAAATAACATCATCCATATTATGCTTTCCATCAAAACTAATAGAACCTTTTCCACATATCTTAGTAGATGTATCATCACCAAACTTAACTAGACCTCCTTCATATTTCTCAAGTTTAACAAACTTACTTTTGTCACCGGTCATATGGTTTGAGCATCCATTGTCAATAATCCAATAGTTCTTCTCCTTTATAGCATGAAGAGCAATCACCATAAAATTTTGACCTATTTTTGGAGCACTTTCCTTCACACATCTCTCAGAGTTAGTATAATTAGTTTCATCTTTAATAGCCATGAACAAGCATTCACTATCTTCATCATCCCAATAATTAGATTCATCATCAGATATACTGGCATCTTCTCTAACATAATAACTTTTCTTAATTGCTTTACCTTTTTTTTCCTTATTTTTGTCATACAAAGCTCTGTTTGGACATCTTGAAGCATAATGACCTATCTTACCACAACTGGAACATTTGAAAGGAATATTACCTCCATATTTACTAGTACCATTTTTCGTTTTCCTCATAAAGTTTGCTTCAACATCATCAAGATCCTCCTGAACTCATTCTTCAGTGTTTTCTGATTTTCCAACCTTAAAATTAGTCTCAAATTTTTCACTACTTATACCAAATTATGATGAGGGCCAAGCTACCTGAAACTACACAAATCACAACAATAGATACCAACACAAAAGATGTGAGAAAAATAACCCACTTTCAATTATTTTCAGATAGAAATTACAGATTCAAAACTTACATGCTACAGCCTCATGAGCTTGATTCATTACAAAAAAATCAACTCTGAAAAGAAAATATATTATTCAGAGCCACATTCTGCACCATTGGAGCCACCTTCTACAACCCCCACTTAACCCTTTTTATTTTACCCAATAACCACTCTAGAATGTTCTAGAAAGTTGAACTTTCCCTTTTGTTTTGGCACCAAAAGTCCTACCGTTTGATTTCTGGCCTAGGAAGAAATTTTAATGAAATTCACTTTTTAGAGGGGCAACTTTGTGGGGCCATAACTTTTGATTCAGGTGTCTGATTTGCTATTATTGCATATCGTTGGAAAGCTCTTGAAGATATCTATAGTGCATGAATTGACTATGGGTTAGTTTGTCAACTTTTTGAGTTGTTTTGGGGCCTCTAAAGTATTCATATTTGAAATTGAAGCTGCATTGGAGAAATTTCTTGGGACGAAAACTTTAATATCTCCCAAATTGTGTAGGGTGTTGAGGCGATTCTTTTGTGACCAGAAATGTTTTTCAATTTTTCTCTTTGGGGTGAATTTTTAGGTCCATACGAGCCCATTTAGGTTGACTTACTAAAAATAGTAAGTGCCCATTTTTCACTATTTTTGATGCCTGTCTGTCTTACCCCTTAAGTGCCATCTGAGAATCAAAACAACTAAAGAAAATAAATAAAATAATATTTTTGGGTGATGCAAGATTTCCCTACACTATTGGATGCTCCTACATCAGGTCATCCAAGGTAATTTGAAAAGTGACCTTGTCACTTCTTAAGAGTTAGAGGAAAACCAAGACAATTAACCTCAACCTCAGACAACCATGATGAATCTTCAAAAGGCCTTCCTCTCCATTTCACCAAGTACTCTACATATTGTCTGCTTCTTGTGCTTCTCCCCTCACGTCTATCCAAGATTTCTTCTATCTCTTCCTTTTATGAAGTAGGTGCTAGAATTTTTAATTGTTGTTTTATCAACCCCTTCTCTATATCACCTTCATGATACTCTATCAAATCAACAATGTTGAACACAAGAGAAATGTTTATTCCACTAGGAAAATCTACCTCATAAGCATTTCCCGAATCATGCTTCTTTAGGATCTTGTATGGTCCAAACTTCTTCATCTTTAACTTGTTGTATGTACCAACTCGAAACCTTTCCTTTCACAAATGAACCATGAATCCATCTCCTACTTAGAACTCTTTATGCCTCCTTTTTTGATCTTCCTGATCCTTATATTGCGAGTTCATCTTATTGACATGTTTCTTCACTTCTTCGTGTAAATTATTTAGGTGCTTAGCAAAATATTCAACCTCAACACTACTCTTCTCCCCCTTATCCATCTTTCTTAGTTTAGAAGCAGTTCTTGGACTACTCCCATACACAATCTATAATGGTGATTTACTAGTGCTCCTGTTGACAAAATTATTAAAATATTTTTTTTCTTGTGGTATAATCAAATCCCATCCCTTAGAATTATCTCCTACTAAGCATCTTAGCAGGTTACCCAAACTCTTATTCACCACCTCTGTTTGTCCATCAGTCTATGGATGGTGTGCAAAATTGAACTTCAAATCTATCTTCAACTTCTTCCATAATTTCCTCCAGAAATAACCAAAAAATTTGGTATCTCTATCTAAAAATATACTCTTTGGTAGACCATGTAGTCTCACCACCTCTTTGAAAAACAACTCTGCAACATGAACAACATCACTAGTCTTATGGCATAGAATAAAATGTGCCATCTTTGAAAATCTATCCACCACTAGAAACATGGAATAATTCCCTCTCCATGTCCTTGGAAAGCTAAGAACAAAATCCATGCTAATATCCTCCCATGGCCTCTTAGGTATAGGTAATGGCTAATACAATCCAGTAGTTCGACTTTTTCCTTTCACCATCTGACAGAATTTGCAACTTTGTACATAATTCTTCACATCTTGTTGTAACTGTGGCCAATAATAATTCTCACTAACAAGAAAAATGGTCTTATCTCAACCAAAATGTCCAACCAATCCTCCACTATGCTTCTCTTTGATTAGATTCTCTCTCATAGAACTCCTTAGAATGCACAATTGGCTTCCTCTAAACAACATCCTCTCTTGGATTAAGAAATCCAACCATCTCGTCCTATCTAATGTAATAGGTTCCAAACAAGCCTTCCAAGATTTTACAAAGTCTGCATCTTTAGGATACAAACTCTTGAGTTCATTGAACCCAACAACCTCTATATTCATTTCTGTCAACAAATTTTTCCTTCTACTCAAGGCATCTGCAACTTTGTTTGAATTTCCACTCCTGTGCTTCAAAACAAAGGTATAACTCTGCAAAAACTCAACCCACTTTAAATGCCTTTGATTTAAATTTCCTTGACTATTGAGATACTAGAAAGCCTAGTGATCATGATATAAAACAAATTCTTTTGGAAACAAATATTGTCTCCATTTCTTCAAAGCATGAACTATAGCATAAAACTCCTAATCATAGAAAAAATATTTCTTCTTAGCATCATTCAACTTCTCACTAAAATAGGAAACATGCTTACCTTATTGACTTAAAACAACTCCTATGGAAGTGCCACTAGCATCACAATCTACCTGAAAGACCTTATTGAAATATGGAAGTGCTAAAATAGGTTGCTCTATAACTTTCTTCTTCAACATATCAAAAATTTTGGCTGCTCCTGTAGTCCACTTAAATTTTTTTCTATCCCCTCTCATAGCTTTAGTTAGAGGTGCACAAATACTATTGAAATTATTAATAATTTTTTTGTAAAAACTTGTTAGACTATGAAATGATCTTACCTCTATAACATTCCTCGGGGTAGGCCATTAAATGATAGTTCTCACCTTCTCTGGATCCATTTTAAGACCCTCTACTGAAACAACAAATCCCATATACACCAACTCTCTTTTCACAAAACTACATTTATTCAAATTAATAAAAAAATTATCCTCCCTTAGCTTCTCAAAAAATCTTCGGATATGCATCAAGTGCCCCTCTAATGTCTTACTAAAAATCAAAATATCATCCAAATAAATAATAACAAATTTTCCTAAAAATTCTTTCAATACCTCATTCATGAGCCACATAAATGTGCTCGGTGCATTGGTTAGCCCAAAAGGCATGACTAACCACTCGTACAAGCCCTCCTCTATTTTAAAGGCTATCTTCCATTCATCTCCTTCCCTAATATGGATCTGGTGATATCTGCTCTTCAAATCTATCTTTGTGAAGTACTCAAATCCACTCAAACAATCCATAATGTCATCCATTCTCGGAAAAGGAAATATATACTTGATGGTGATCTTGTTGATGGATCTAGAATCTATACACATATGAAATTCCCCATCCTTCTTTGGTGCTAGTATTGTAGGTACTGCACATGGACTCAAACTCTCTCTAATCAATCCCATCCACAAAAACTCTTGCACTTGTTTGCTCAACTCTTCACTCTCTGCTGGAGTCATATGATGAGCTGCCTTATTTGAAAAACTGGCTTCGGGAATCAAGTCCATCTGATGAATAATCTTTCTTACTAGAGGCAAACCTTCAAGTAAGTTATCAGAAATAATAGCTTGAAACTCATTCAACAAATCTAAAACCTCTACAGGTACCTCAATAATATATTCTTTTCCAATTCTAGGGATCAATGTAAAACACATGCTCATGCATCATACCTTCTAGGAAATTTCTTCCATCAACCAAAAAAATTATTGCATTATTACATACCTTTTCTTCTACCTCTTTCAAGGGCTTCAACTTATGATGAACCCCATCCTTTTTCAAAGAATAGGTGTTGGAATGCCCATCATGTACTGCTCGCCGATCAAACTGCCACGATCTACCTAACATTCATAGGCATAATATCACACAATACCTCATCATGGTAATTTCCAATCTTGAACTTTAATAGACATTGTTAATTTACCAAGGCTTTATGGTCCTTTTGTAACCAAGCAATCCGGTATGGGTTTGGGTGTCTTCTTCTCTCTAACCACAACTTACTAACCATTTCTTCTAAAATAAGGTTATCAGTACTACCTCCATCAATAATAACATTGCAAACTTTACCTTCAAACTTATATCTGGTGTGAAACAAATTATTCCTTTGATTTGGTTCCTTCTCCTTATTTAGCAAGGCTCTTCTAGCAACAAGAACCTCTCCTCTTTCTGCATCCTTGGAATGTGTAGACTCAACATCTTCATCTACATGTGCAACTTGTGCATTACCCTCAGGTCTTCTATTTGTCCTTCCTTTATGTTGAGGACACTCATAGGCTCTATGTCCTTCTCCGCACTGGAAACAGGTTCCACAAAAGCATCCTCTTCCCGGTCCTCGTCCAGATCTTCCTCTTCCTCTTTGGTCTCCATTATTTTGATCACGAGGATGGTAGGCATTATCTCATTTTTGGTTCTGTCTGCTACTAGAGCCTTCACCCTTCTTTTGATCTTCGTTTCGACCTCCATATGACCATCCACTGGTCTTTCCTCCATGACCTCCACCTTGTTTTTTGTTCTCAAACCTCTTGTTCAGCCATTTTTCAACCTTTAGAGAAAGCTGATAAGCATCCTCAATGGTGGTCATTCTTACTAGGGCCAATTCTTCCTGTATGCTTGGCTTCAACCCATTAATATAACGAGAAACTTTCTCTTTATTTTCCTCAGAATGTCCTGTCCGAATCAGGACCTTGTGAAATTCCTCTGCGTATTCTTTCACTGTCCTTGTTCCTTTCCTCAAGCTTTGCATCTTCTTGAGTAGTTCCAATTCATAATCAATTGGAATAAATTGTTTCTTCAATTTTGACACCATTATGTCCCATTTGGAAATTTTATCCTTCCCTTGTCTTCCTCTTTCTAATTGGACCTCTTTCCACCATATACTGGTGTGACCTTTCAATTTTGTCTTTGCAAACCTCACTCTATGAGGATCTTCAATCTCCTCAAACTCAAAAAATTCCTCCATGCCATTGATCCAATCAATCAACTCTTCAAGATTTAGTCTTCCACTAAAAGTTGAAACCTCCATTTTAGGTCTCTTCCCAATGCTTGAGATCGCTCGCAACAATCTTCTTTCTCTAGGATCCATTTGATCATGCTCTTCCTCTTCCATTTCCTCTTTTGTTTCATCTTCACTGTCATCTCTTTCTCGTTGCACATATCTTCTTTGAACCTCTTGCTGCAAGGTTTCTAATTTCCTTCTAAGGGCTATGATTTCATCTCTAGGTGGATCTCTTCCTACACCACCTCAGCCTCTACCTCTGTCATGCTAGACAAGTCTTGGAGGCATCTTGAACTTAACCCGTACTCATAGGTCCTACTGCAACTGCCTCACATTCGAAGCTCTGTTATAGGCTTAGGAACTCTTGCTTTGATACCACTTGACGAGGGCCAAGCCACCTGAAACCACACAAATCACAACAATAGATACCAAAACAAAAGATGCAAGACAAAAAAAACCCACTTTCAATTATTTTCAGCTAATGAAATTACAGATTCAAAACTTACATGCTACAGCCTCATGGGCTTGATTCATTACAATAAAATAAAATCTGAAAAGAAAATATATTATTTGGAGCCACAATTTGCATCATTGGAGCCGCCTTCTACAACCCCACACTTAACCCTTTTTATTTTACCCAATAACTACCTTAGAATGTTCTAGAAAGTTCAAACTTCCCTTTTATTTTGGCACCAAAAGTCCCACTGTTTGATTTTTGGCCTAGGAAGAAATTTTAATGAAATTCACTTTTTAGAGGGGCAACTTCATAGGGCCATAAATTTTGATCTGGGTGTTCGATTTACTATTATTGCATATTGTTGGAAAGCTCTCGAAGAGATATACAACATATGAATTGACTGAAGGTCAGTTCATAAACTTTTTGAGCTATTTTGGGACCTCTAAAGTCTTCATATATGAAATTGAAGCTACATTGGAGAAATTTCTTGAGATGAAAACATTAATATCTCCCAAATCATGTAGGGTATTGAGGTGATTCTTTCACAACTAGAAATGATTTTCAGTTCTTCTCCTTGGGGTAAATTTTTAGGTCCATATGATCCTATTTAGGTCAACTTAATAAAAATAGTAATTGTCTATTTTTTGCTATTTTGATGCTTGATTTTCTTACACCCCTTAAGTGTCATCATGGGAATCAAAACAACTAAAGAAAATAAAGAAAACAATTTTTTTAGGTGATGCAAGATTGCCCTACACCGCTGGATGCTCTTGCATCAAATTCTCTCATTTCAAAAGTAGATAACACAACATACAACCAATCTCTAGAGTATTTTATTAAATATCAAACCTCCTCAATAGCATAAAATTTATGACTATAAGATTTAGGAAGAGTTCTCAATACCTTCTTTACCACTTCTTCAATATTTCCACCAAGAACTCTAATGAAATTGACAACTTCATCCACCTTCTACATGTAGCTTGTAATATTTCCATCTTCAGACATCTGTAGGTTTTCAAATGTGATCTTTAGATTCTACATCTTAGCTTTCTTGACCTTATCATATCCTTCATAAATACTTTCCAAATTTGTATAGATCTCTCTAGAAAATTTCAAACTCATAACTTTCACAAGTTTAGTGTTAGAAAGACCACTTAAGATAGCATACCTTGCTTTACCATTTATCTCATAGGCCTTTATCTCATCACCAGTATTTGGACCACTAGTAGGCATAGTATATCTAGTCTCAATAGACTTCCAAACTCTAAATCCAAGAGACTAGGAAACCTTCCATCCTTGTCTTCGAGAAACCATAGTTTGAAAAATGAAACAAAGGAGCATCCCTCTTGTGCACCATCCCAGATCTACCTCAAGTGGTTAAGCTTTCTTCCAAGGAATCTTACTTTGATACCAATTTTTGAATGTACACAAGAAAACTGAGAGGGGGGTGAATCAATTGTACAATAAAACTTCAAAACCCTCATTAACATTCAAATCCACATCAACTAAATTAACCCTTAATATGTTAGAATGATTTAGCATGAAAGAAAATAATAGAAAAATGAAACACAACAACACCATGCATAATAGAACACCATATTTATGTGGAAAACCCAAGAAGGGAAAAACATGGTGAGGATTAGCTCACAATATAAAGTAATTTCAAAACCAAATAAAATAGGATCAATATCAGAGGGCTCACTACCTAAAAGAAAGAAGGGCTCACTTCCAAAGGATCACTAAGTTAGATTATAGAAAAGAATAAAGAAGAATGTTATAGTGAGAAATCCATCTTAATGCAATAGAAAAGATACACCATAGCATCACCAATACATTCACAGTCTCTATAAATATTGTAGAAACCTTTTTCTCATTGCTTCCAGTAGTCTAACTCATTAAGCTTGCACTGCACTTCAGAAATTCACACTTCACAATTGTACAATTTGCATCACACTTCAAGGCATAATTCTCCATCAACTCATCACTTATTTATACCTTCTTCAACCTTGAAAACATTCTCCAAGGTTGACTATGCACCTCAACTGTGCAAATTCAAATTAGGTCGACACTAAGCATTCCTACGGTGGAAAGGAATGAAAGTGGACCAGACCACAACTTAACTTGGACCCAAAACATACATATACACCACACCACACTTCCAAATTTTTTGAAGCAAATCCACAATTCATGTAAACACCCAAGGTTAGCCGAACCTATATAAACAACATTAACATTTAAGTACACACTTCTTGAAATCCAAAGACGACTTGCAGACCACACACAACACTTGAACACAATCTAGAATATTCCACAAACACCCTAAAATCCAACAAATTCCTTCGCAACATATTTCACCTAAAAAATGTACACACCCAATACACTTAGAGAACCTTCCATACACTATAACTCAAGAAATCAGCTTGTGAAGCACAACCCATGAACAACTTCAACTAAAGGTAGATATGTACTTCATCAGAACACTTGTAGAACCGCAAGACCAAAAACTAAACTACAGAGAAATGCAGAGCAAAACCATTTCTCCTAGACATCACTAAAACATAGCTCACACATTGGTGAACATAACTTCTTCCACACAATGATTGAGACCAAGAAATTATGGATATAGAACCTCTAAACAACTCTAACCAACATATATGAACTGCACAAGAAAATCTTCAACACATAAGAAATGCAGACCAAAACCAAAACACCACTTAGTATACTAGAACACTTCTTTAACATATTGCTTTCCTCTTTTATTCAAATTTTCTCAAAAGCACTTAGAAACCAAGCACCAAAGACACATACTTGTCATCTTTAGTACTTCCTCATCACCACTAAACCAAAAAAACCACAAATAGAAGCTTATCAAAGCAACAATAGAGGTTGACACCAGTAGCACTTGGTAATAACAACACAATGAAACTAATCAAAGCATCAACACAACTTCTCAACCATCACCAATCATCAACGAAAACACAAAAATAAGCATGCAACAATCTCCCCCAAGCTTGTTGAGATCAATGAAAACACCAACTACTCATACTTGCAACCCATACATGGTCAATTATTGTGACTTGTAGGATATTTATCACTATGCCATAGATATCTTGGTTATATGATTCAGTGAGAGATTTTGAAAATTATGTTTAGGTGGTGGTTGCATCTTCTTGAATTGGAGGTCTTGGCTCTAGTTTTGTGTTATTAGTATTATAATTGAGTGTGTGGGATGTTGATTATCTTCAAATTAGGATATAATTTTCATGATACCATGGATATATTGTATGGTGGTTCAATAGGAGATTTTTTAGTGGTTAGGTGTCATGTACAAACTCTTGGATCATGATTATTTTTTAATATGAGTGCTTTGACATCTTGAATTCTATTATTAGGGGATGGTTATCTTCATGTGATTGGAGATGTTGATCCTTTGTTTAGTATGTTTGGTATTGTGTCTTGGTTTATTATCAATTCTATATTAGAGTTTTGAAATGATATGGGTTATCTTAAGACCAAGATATGTTATTTAGATGATGAGATCTCCTAGGAGGAGATGTTAGATCATGCTGTCATGATTTGGTTCCATATTCTACAATTGGAGCTTTGATAGTGGTCTTGTTTGTTCTCTTGGTATTGAGTACATTGGCCATGTGACTTCAAGCTTCATGAAAGTGTGAAATTGTATTTAGATATTACCATGGATTGATCTGTTATAGGTGCACATGGATACTTGGATATGTTGGAAATATGAACAATAACCCAGATGAAGCTATACACACTTCAAAGGATCAACCAAGAAAGAAACCATCCACATGAACAAGAAAGTGTTGTAACATAAGAAAAAAGTCAATTTTATCAAATGATGATCTATGATGAATTGATCCAAACATCTGAGATGATTTACAAATGTACAAGAGCCTTGCTTATATAGGCAAGGAGATAGGTAGTTGGATAACCACCCTTAGTTACAAACATCAAATTCCTAATGCATAATTATAAATGCATGAGAGAAATATTAAATTCCTAGTTAACTACATGCCTATTAATGAGATATTATCCCACTAAATACTAGTTTCTAGAATGCCACCTAGGAAACTAACTCCTAAGTAAACTTATTAATGATGTGACTAGGTCCTCACTAATAACTAGTTAGGAAATATCCCCATTCACACTAAAAACCCCCCATAAGTGCAACTTGGGAGTGTAGTTATGATGCAATATGATGGGTCCCAACTACCAGGACATGCTAGGTACCCATGTACAAATGAAAAAGAAATCTCTTACAAACAGAGAAAAGGAGAAAACTTCATGGGACAAAACTCCTCCCCAAAAAAGAGATATAAAGCAAAATCTAATGCTAATCATGTAAAAGTAATGGAAGTGGTGTATGGAGGTCTCAACATCAATACCCCCAAGAGATACATCCATCACAAGAGTACAATAATCAATAGCCCCCCCATAATAGGGAAATAGAGAGACTATGTAGCCCCCCATACTTGAGGTAATCACCTGTAAAAATGTTACGTTCCTGAAGACAATACATAATCCAATGTCAAAAAACAACTTGTCTCCCTTTTGGAAGAAATAAAACTAAGTACAAATGCAGGGATGCTTCCCATTCCAGATAGGAATTGAAGGAAAGAAGAATGAACGATTATGATGTCTTTGAAAATGGCTCATGTGTCTCCTTGCCCAAGGAAGATGAAGATTCCACAACCTAATTAGGTATATTCCCAATCAATGAAGAAGGTGACAAACCAGGAATATACAGAAACTGATGTTGAACAAGATCCAAAGATAATACAATGATCCCTTCATTGAAGGAATAGATGGAGACTAGATTGCCCCCTTGAATGAGGTGTCCTCAAAACCACTGAGAGAAGTCTGAAGCCAAAAGAGTGTCTAGTGACAACAAACCACATGTCTCCCTCTAGGAAGAAGTAAATCCAATGGTAGATGTTGAAGAAACTCCAACTCCATAATGAAATGGGAGGGAAGAAGCCTCATCTATGAATATCTAAAAAGGAATCAAGTGCCTCCAAGGTAGTCTAACCAAGATCAGAATCCCCAATCAAGGTAAAAAAAATGGAATATGGAGACTCAAGAAAACCCTCCAAATTAGAATCTTCATAAAGGAGAGACATCCCCTCAAGAATGTCCTCCAAACCTGTAGAAGTAGCCAAGTCTTCAATACCTGAAACAAAGCCATTGTGTGATCCCAAGTATGGAAAATTAAATATGTCCTATTGAATAGGAATGATGGAAGCCTCAATCAATGAATCTACACAATGAATCACTGAAGGTGAAGGTACATCAACTTTCTCTAATGGAGAAGAAGCATCTAAAGAACCCTTGATATCTTCATCTAAAGATTCAAAGCATTCCATATCTGTAAGCTCCTGCATAACATTATCATCATAGGGTATCCCATTTGAAGAACGAAGAGGCATATGAAATTCTAAATCATGATCATCGGGGAATGGTGGAGTATCAAGATCACCTTATAGCTCCCAAATCTTAGTCCAAAGAATGTCAGGAAAATAACAATGATCAATAGCTTTCAAAACATCATCAACAACATGCATTGCAATAACCCCTAAAACATCATACCTTCGACAACTCCAACCAAATTTTTGGATACAATTATGAGGGGGAACTAAACCATAAAAATGTGGGAACAATTGAAGTGATTGAAGATGGTTGATGATGCAATATCTCCATTTTATATAGTATCCCTTTCCCAACATTATTAGTGAAGGATGAATTGAAAACTCCATAACCAACTATGATGAATCTCCAATATTACAAATATATTTACCTTCAACAACAAATAGAAGCTTCTAAAGATGATATGAAATTGAAAAGATGCCTCCAAAATAAAAAAATCCTTCTTCAAACTTTAGGATGTCCAAGTATTTGAATAAATGCACTAAATTGCAAAAATTCAATGCAAAACACCTAGAGCTGAAATTAATAGAAAGGAATGGATTGATGAAAAAAAGCATTGAAATACCTTCTGAATGCCACTAGAATCATTGATTTTTGACAAATTGATTAGAAGATATGAGCCTTTGATTCCACATGAACAAAAAAGTGTTGCAACATGAGCAAGAAGACAATTCGATCAAATGATGATCTATGATGATTTGATCTAGAATCTCTGAGATGATTTACAAATTTACTAGAGCCTTGCTTATATAGGCAAGGAGAGAGGTATTTGGATAACCACCTTAGTTACAAACGTTAAATTCCTAATGCATAATTATAAATGCATGAGAGAAATATTAAATTCCTAGATAACTACATGCCTATTAATGAGATATGGTCCCATTAAATACTAGTTTCTAGAATTCCACCTAGGAAACTAACTCCTAAGTAAACTTATTAATGATGTGAATAGGTCCTCACTAATAACTATTTAGGAAATATCCCCATTCACACTAATAGGATAATTTGGTGGGGTTTGAGTTCTCTTGGGATATGAGATATTTTTTGAGATTGTTACTCTTTGGAGGTTTCAACATGAAGACTGATGCACCTACACCTGGATGTGGACATGAGTTCATGGAATTGAGAGGAGATTATTCTTATAGTGAGTAATTATGACTTGGTGGATCTTGGAGGAGAATTATAATTTCCAACCCTTGATCTACTTGGTATATTATCTTATAATAGGTATTTCACATCCTATTTTCAAATGTATTATTTTTTATTTTTTATCTTCTCATGGATATGGATATTGAGCTTTGGTTGTTAGTTTTGGAGGTTTATTTTAGAGGTATTTGACATGGTTATATCCTCATGAATATGAGTTGTTTTATGATGTCATTTATGAGGATCATATAGTATGTTTATTGGGATTATTCCTAGTTTTGTAAATGGACATTTTGAGTTTGATCATCCTTGGTTAAGAGAGGATTACATCCATGCTGGTATTATATGAAACATACGTTTCATTTTATCTATGGGATTGATTGATTGAGTGTTGTTGAGGTTTTTTATTTAGGGTTATAAGGGAGATCATACTTGACACAACTTAGAACTTTGAGGAGTTGATAGAAGGGCATGATACGATTTACAAGTTTTCTCTCTTTATTATATGGCTACTTCCTAGAGGTTCATGTTCATATTACTTCGAGTTATGGTAATATATTTTAAGAGGGTATAAAACCATTTGTGTTGCATGTGTGGATAATTTTGATTGTTCTTGGTACTACATGTTGAAAGAACACCAATACATTGAGAGGGGGGGTGAATTAGTGTATACAATTTTTTAGAAAATTAAATAGAAGACAAGATTTAAGATCACACATAAACATAACACACATAAGAAGACCCTAGATATATGTGGAAAACCCAATGTGGGAAAAACCATAGTGAGAAAAGCTGCTAGGATCTATTGTCCTAATCCAACCACACATTAAAAGATATTACATATGTTTTGTAAGTACCAACTTACAGGTACATTTACACCCAAGACAATGTTTTGAGGCACCGACCTCCAGGTACACTACACACCTAATTGAGCATCGACTCAATCTTTCTGAGGCACCAACCTCTACAAAATTATAAATTTATATGCTAATACTGGTTCTGCTTCAACCTAATAATGCACCATTTCAATTCATTAATCTAGACTCTCTTCCTCTTCTCTCCACTTATCTTAATTCACCATTACCATAATAATTATTTTATATATTTTTTCATCTAGATCACAATATACTTTTCCACACCTAAAACACATCCAATATAGTAACCTCTGTGTCTTCAAATGATATGCAATTATGTCTCCACAATGTACATGATATGAATTTTTTTTTTTTTTGCAACCACTCATGATTCCATTTTGACCATGACAATAACCCTAACTGAATCATAGTTCCTTGAAACTATTGCATTTATAATTTTTCCAAAAATCAACTTCATCTCTATAACTACCTGTCAAATTTAGTCTTTAAGAGGTAGTCATTTGAAAACTTTGAATATCAACCATTGATTTTATATTTGCTGCCATGAGATCATTGTTCAATTGTTTCAACTTTAAAACACAACCGTTAGATCAATTTCCCTTTAAATATTTATTGTTGATCTATATCGCACACCATAAGCTTAATGCATTTTTGCTTCACACTTGAAGAATGATAATTGTGATGTATAGGAGCAATGTGATGCAACAAGTGATTTCCACCTATCACCATGGGTACACATCAACATACTATGTTCTCACACAACCAAAACAAAGACCCACCATCCTTTCAATGAATTAGTAGAAACTATCTGATATTCACCTATAACTCACACAGTCGATCTTCATCACAAATATTTTTCTTAGCACATTTAGCCTTGCACTTAAAGACTTGGAAATGTGATGCATAGAGTCCTTGCACTGTAATCATTTTTGGATACTTGTCACTATTTTGTGCTATCACAAATATTGTTGTATCAAAAAGACTTGGAAATGTGATGCTTCATCAGTCGTCAATCTCAACACCCTTTGCACTAACCATCAATCTTCCAAAGAAAATATCTTTGTGTTTGGTCCCATTGGACACATGGTGTGATCCCATATCCATAGTAAAGAAATTAGGGCCTACCATAGGTCTTGTAGACATACAAAATCCATTAGATCTTTATCTTTATATCTCCACCATCAATTAAGCTAGTTAAAGTTTTAAACTTGTGAACTTAGGAAATACTAATAACTTTTATTTTCACTGAGTTGGTAATTGCTAAGATGAGGGGTTTAGTAACATAATGAAGATGATGGATTAAGTTGTAACTTAAGTGACTTCATATTGTCGATATCCAATCAACACAAAAATAGACACTGTATAGATTTGTGATCGAAATCCTTAGGGTTTTTCTACAAAACCCTAACTAGACTAGAAAGAAGAAATAATTCATTTATGAGCTTAAGATTTATCACCTGGACCTACAGATCAAATTTATAAAATGTACTCAAAAAACCCATATCAGATATGCTCTCAGATTCCTCTGCAACCTTCTAGAACTGCCTACATCAAGACTATGCAATATTTGTGTAAATTTTGCAATGTTGTTTGACAACATTTCCAAATTTTCAGGACCTATACTAAGCAACTGCAAATAATCTTCTTGAGCTAGTCCACTAACATCAATGACACCATAACTACCCTTTGACATCAATGACAATAATTCCAACAATTCCCCCCTTTATCATTGATGGAAACACCTAAAAATCTTGGAAAAATGGCAACATCATTCATACTCCCCCTATATGTACCATTGCATCATCACCTTACATTCTCCTTGCATACCAATTTTACTTATACTCTCCCCCTAGTTCACTAATCACCAAAGCATACCTCAACATACTTTTCTCCCATTTTCTATACTCTCCCCCTTTGACATCAATTACAAAGGGATAGACTAGGGATAATGAATTACTCTATTATACTCCCCTTTGATGAATACTTTCTATATTCAAGTAGAGATAGGAGAAGGAACAACTCCTAATTTCTCCTTAAGTTGTTCAAATGACTCCTTTAGAAGGGGTTTTGTAAATATATCTTCCAATTGATCTTTTGTAGCCACATATTCTAATTTGACATTTTTCCTTGAGAAAATGATACTTAATGGGTGATCCCACAATACTGGTTTACAATTTTTGGTCAAGCTAGACACTGAACTAATTTTTTCTAATGAAATCTTCACTTTCGGGCACCTATAGTGGCTAAACCATGAGGAATTTGAAGATGATGCAAAGTAGTGATTTGTGAAATTTTTTCTATAGATTCTAAATATATTTTTTTCAAATTTTTTGGAATTAGATTGCACTTCTTTTTCCATCTCCTTTGAAAACTAGTTATTTTTAGTAAACACCATTTTTAAGGAGTGATGCTCACCATATACAACATAACTTTTTTTCCATGAAGGATAAAATTCTATTTTTTTCAAATTTAGATTTGTAACTATGATATCTGGTGCTTTCATTTGGTTTCATAGTGTTTTATTAAACATTTATCCTTAATCAAGTTTCAAAGTCAAACCAATTACAATTCAAACATAGGCAAACTGTACACAACATAACTTTTTTTGTATGTGTTGAAATTCTTTTTTTTTTGTTGGATCAAGGACTTCAATATCTAGTGCACTAATATTTTTCAATTTTTTTTTGATAATCTTCTATTTTTCCACATGTGTATAACATAGAGCTTGATTTTTGGTGAAAAACCTACATTCACAAGAAATAAAAAATAAAGATAATAATAAAATTAAATTTAATTAAAATTATACTTTTTGGGAAGCTTATAATAAGGACTACATACTTACAAAAAATAAAGTTTAAATGAATTCATTTGATCTCGAAAAAGGTAAATCAAAAGTGGTTTTTTATTAGCATTTTTATTGGTAGTTCGATCAAACCCTCTTCAATTGGAATCCTTTAAATGGAACTTTTCAAAGTTTAAATCATTATATTTTCTAAAAATATGTGATTTCAGTAAAAATTAGGATCTCCCAGAAATTGTAAACCAGTATTGTGGGATCACCCTAATGGATATGTGCTTGGTTCTAGAATTCATAACAAGATTTTTTTATATATTTATTGCACTAGTATTATCACAAAAAATAGTAACTAGCCCATGAAAATTCACCTAAATATCTTGTAGTATTTGTTTCATCCACAAAACCTGAGTACAAGATACAATAATAATATGTTCATTTTTAGCAGTGGATAAAGAAACTGACTCTTGTTTCTTACTTAACCATGCTCCTAATATATCTCCTAGAAATAATGCATTACCACTATTGCTCTTTCTATCATCCACACAACCAATACAATTTGTATCAATGTATGCAGTTAAAGTAAAGTCATCACCAATAGGATACCATAGACCATAGTCTAATGAAATCTTCAAGTATCTAAAAAATCCTCTTCACAACTTCGACATGTGTTTCCTTAGGAGTAGCTTGAAATCTAGCAACCATGTAAACAACTTGCATGATATCAAGCCTTGTTGTAGTGAGATATAAAAGACTTCCAATCATGGATCTGTATAATGATTAATCTACTGAATCATACACATCATCTTTGATAGCCTTGCATCTAGTGACCATAGGTGTGCTAACTAGCTTGCAATCTTCCATCTTATATTCCTTTAGAATTTCCTTCACATACTTAGTTTGAGAAATGAAAATCTTTGTATCTAACAAATTTACTTGTAAACCAAGGAAAAATATTAATTCTCCTAGCATGGACATCTCAATCTCTTTCTGCATTTTAGTAGAAAAAAAATTGCACATATCATCATAGTTGCAACAAAAAATAATATCATCAACATAAATAAAACAACCAATATATGTTCACCTTCACATTTGAAATATAAATTACTATCAACAATACCTTTATTATACCCTTTCTATTGGAGATATTTTCCCAACCTAGAATACCAAGCCCTAGGGGCTTGTTTTAAAACATACAAAGCCTTTTTCAATTTGTATGCATAATTTTTCTATCACAACAAACCCTTCAAGTTGCTCCATATAAACTTCCTCATCTAGTTAACCATTAAGAAATGCAAATTTTGCATTCATATGATATAATTTGATTTTTTTTTTTATAAATTGGATATGCAAGAAACATTCTAATAGCTTTAATTCTAGCTATAGGCATAAATGTCTCATCAAAATCTATACCCTCAACTTGAGCATAACCCTTGTAGACTAATATAGATTTGTTTCTTGTTATCCTTCCATCTTCATTCAGTTTATTCTTGAATACCCATTTTGATTCTATGACATTCTTATAAGTAGGCCTAGGAACAAGTTCCCAAGTTTGATTTTTCTCTATTTGACTTCTTTCATAGCTTTAATCCAATTTTGACCCTTAATAGCTTCATAAGATTTAGTTTCTATTCTAGAGATTAAAGAATAGTTTACCTATTCTTGTTGCACAAGCTTTCTTCTTGTTATGACACCATCAACTATGTTTCCAAGATTTGTCTTCTTAGAATGATCTCTTTTGACAAATTTGGGTAGAGATTTTGGAGCAGTGCTAGGTTTTGTTCTTCTTCATCAACATCACTCTCTTCTTGTGAATCTTCTTTTGAAAATTCTTCTTTTTCTTCATAAGAAGGGACTTTTTAATACATGTCATCTTTGTGTAACAAGTAAGAGTAATCTTTATCCACTCTAACATCCACACTTTCAACTATCTTCTGTGACCTTTTATTGTAGCACTTATAAGCTTTGCTTGTTGTTGAATAACTCAAAAATATTCCTTCATCAAATCTTGTCTCATATTTACTAAAAGTGTTTTCATCCCTTTTTTATAAAACATCTCCTTCCAAATATTCTAAAATACTTCACAAATGTAGGTCTTCCTTTCCATAATTCATATGGAGTCTTATCATGATTTACTCTTAATTGTGTTTTGTTAAGAATGTAAACAATAGTATGAACTACTTCTTTCTAGTATCTATCAGGTAATTTGGCTTCATTCACCATTGTTCTAGTAATTTCTTGAACAATTTTGTTCTTTCTCTCAACAAATCCATTTTGTTGAGATGTTATAGTTGTAAAGAAATGTCTTCTAATTCCATGTTTTTGACAATACTTATAAAATTCATTAGAAGTGAATTCTCTACCTCTGTTGAACCTTAAACATTTAATCATTGAATCAATCTCATTTTGAACCATAGATCTAAATTTTTTGAATCTTTCTAAAGCTTGAGATTTATCTTTAAGAAAAGTTACCCATGCCATTCTTGAATAATCATCTATCAACAACATGAAATACCATTCTCCATTGATGCACTTGGCTCTTGTTGGTCCAAACAGATATATATGTATCAGCTCCAGAGGTTTAGAAGTTGAATATTCTTTTGTCTTGAATTTGATCCTTGTTTGGTTCCTTTCAAGGAATTCTTTACAAAATGTACTTGCTAGTTTTCCAATATTGGGCATATGCATGTCTACATTCTTCTTGTTGACTTTCACAAGATGGTCAAAATTAACATGACCCATCCTTTTGTTCCATAACCAACTTTCATTAGTTTTCCCTAATAGACATCTTACACCTTTCATCTCATTCAAAGGGTATAAATTACTACTTGTTTTTCTTGCTTCAACAACAATTCTTTCAAAACTAGCATTCCTTATCTCACATCCACTAGAATGAAATAAAAAATTATATCCTTTGTCACACATTTGACTAACGATGATAAAGTTATGTTTTAGTCCTTAAACATAGAACACATATTGAGCATTAGTTTTACCATCTATGCTTAATGTACCTTTTCCAATTATCTTAGCAGTGGTATTATCACTAAACTTAACTATGCCACCATTCCATTTCTCCAAGCTGGTGAATTTTCTCTTATCTCCAGTCATATGACTAGAGAAACCATTGTCATTCACCCAAGGATTAACTTTTCCTTTGATATGAAAGGTTGTCTGAACTATCATTGAATTTTCATTCTTCATCTCAGTCTTTTTTTCTCTCCAATGTCTTTTTGGATTTTTCTACTTTTCCTCAAAGCTATGTGCAAATTATTTCTTTTGAATTGCATGAACATGAGCTGATCTATTTTTACTTTGAGAAAAAAAATTCTTTTTTTGCATGTCTAGAGGGATTTGTAAACACACTTCTACAAAATTTAGAAATATAGCCAATAATTGTTATAGTTATAACATACATCATTTAGACCAACTAAAGTAGTAAAAGGATTCTTGTTTCCAAAATTATTTCTATCATTTCTAAAAGGTCTAATCTTGCAATAAATAGCTTTATGTCCATTCTGATTACATGAAAAACAATAACCATGAAAAAATAAATTAAACCTATTTTTTCTTGCATGTTGGCCTTTGAATGTCCTCTTTGGATTGTGCACTTTGATAAATATATCATCCATTTTTTGCGATCTTTAGTCTTCTTATTCTTCATGAACTCTTTAGACTTCTTGGAAGTGGTTGAATTGTTTTTAGAGACAAAATCCTTGAAACTCTTGTCTCCCTCATATCCTAAACCAACAAACTTGTTGAAAATAGATCTTTGACTACCAATCATTTCATCAAGGAATTCAAAACTTTTTCCAAGCTTGATACTTATATTTAACTATAGATTTATCTTTTCTAATTCCTTCCTTAAAGAGACAACTTTAGCCTCCAGTTTATTACATTCTTCTAGTTTTTTCTTCAAATCCAAACTAGTTATCTCTACAATTCTCTTTGATTCTTCTAACTGTAACTTTAGGCCAATGACAACTTTCACATATTCTTCGATCCTTAACTTGTACATCTCATTCTGTTTTCCTTCATCTCTCAAGTCTTCTAAATAAAAGACTAGTATGCCTTCCAAATCTACCTCACCTTCTTCTTCCTCTTTAGAATCTTCACATTCTTTAACTTCTTTAACCATAAATGTAATTTCACCTACATCACTTATAGAAGAGCTATAATATGAAAAACTAATTTCTTTATCTACATAAAGAATCTTCTTTTTACCATAGTTTCTCTTTTTTATATTTGGAAACTTCTTGAATCTTGGAACTATATCCCTTTTCATTTTCATTTAAAGGATATTTTGAGGCATAATGACCTATTTTACCTTAGTTAAAACATTTGAAAGGAAGCTTACCTCTATATTTTCTAGTTCCCTTCTTCAATATTCTAACAAAATTTTCTTCTACTTCATTTGAACTGGTATCGGGTTTTGAATAAACTTCAATCTTCTTAATTTTGGAAGTCTTGAATGCTGCTTCACTCTTTGTTGAGCCCACACTTTTATTTCTCATTTCATATGCATTTAGGGACCCAAATTTTGGCAACATGAGCATGATGATGTATGGTATTGTAATTGATGAAAACCCATTGTAGAAGTGATGGTATATCAGTATGTAAATAGTTTGAATCAAACCAAGTTAATTGGGCAGACAAGGAATCTCTTTCAGTTGAAGACAGAACAAGACAAGTCATTGAGTATAGTAAGGTTTTCTTAGTGCTTAAAAGGAAGAACTCTATTCCAGTAGCAGAGCCGCCAAGGATAATTCCCTCTTCTTCTACAGCACAGTCAAAAGGAAAGGGTAAAAGTCAGTCTCAAGATGGCGTCAAAGGATGTAGATCAAATAAAAATGTAAAGAGAAGGTTGGATTTCTCAGGCATAGTCATACAGGAACAGCCTACGGTTGATTCAGAAGTTCCTCTTGACGAGCCCATACCTCAGAAAGAAGCAGAGGAGCCACCTTCAACACATGTTCCTGTACCTTTGACGGGTTCGTCACCAATTCATATTGATCTTGATATTGAAGATGATGAAGAGATCGCAGCAGTACCTCCTGAGGAAGTTAGTAAAGATACTACGGTGTCTTGGCTTGAGAACTCCTTAGGAAGGGTTAGGAGAAGGCCTTCATATCAAGTGAGTGTTGATGATCTCGATAATATTTATCAGGAACCTCCTAAGAAGAAGGCAAAGAAGCAAGTTCACTTTGATAGGAATCCTGATAACGAGATTGTTGTAGAGACTGCTGTGCCTCCAGAAGATAAGAATAGAGATGAGGTGAACATGGATGATTTTGTAATGGTCAAGGCTAATCTTGGTAGAAATACCAGACATGCAGATTTGAGTCTCTTCAAAGTTGTATCCGAAAACCTACATGAAAGAGTGCTTAAAGATGGAGAAGACAAGGCAGCCCTCAAGGCCGAAAATCAGCAGCTTAAGCTTTTTATTTCTAACCTTGCTCGTGGTTCTTCCCAAACAACTCAGTTGCTGCCCCAGGTCTTAGAGACACCAGCTGATCACCATCAGTTAAGACAGCTGGTCATATGTGGGAAAGAGACTCAGGAGTGGATTGAGAGCTTCATTGTCAGAGGAAAGGAGATCTTGGCTTGGATGTTCCAGTTGAGAGAGAATGCTCATAAACTTCGTCAAAGCATCCAAGGATTTGAACAAACATGGGCTGAAGTAAAACCTAGGCATGAGATTATCATTGCTGATTTAGACACAGCCTACGGTTCAGCAGTTTCAAAGGAGCATAAAAGACAAATCCTTGCTTGGAGAGAGCGTCATGTTTTCAAAGTTAAAACTTATGAGAGGATATCTGAAGAATTCATCACCTACAGACAAAGGGTGGTTGAAGCTCTCCTTTTCATCAGCGAATTTGTCATAGAGATCCCCTCTCAGTACAGTCTTGAAGATGGTTCTTATGTCGGGCTTGAGGAGGTGCAAAATCAGTTCCAGAACGTTGTTCAAAGTTGCAGCCCAGTTGGCGGAAGGATAGGTCATATTTCAGTGATGTCAGCAAAGTTCAATAAAGCGGCCAATGAGATTGAAGATTTCCTAAGATCTATTGAAGATGCCGAAGATATTCTTGAAAAGCGGTGTTTTGCTGTTGATGGTATAGATGCACCGAACCGGGACACAATCTCAAACTTCCTAGCGGATGTGATCGAGCTTTAAAGCAGCTTTCTTCTAGAAGCTTTCTTTCCCGCTTTCTTTCTATTCTTGGAATCATCCTTATCCATTCTTTGAGGATAGAAAGAAGATAAGATGTAATAGTTGGCGTTTCCCACTTTTTCTGCTTTTTAGGGTTTTTAGTTGTTATCTTGTTTCTAGATTTAGTAATAAAGCTTGCTTGCTGAGCAAGCCCTAGATTGTGAAAGCAAGGAGATTTTAGGGTTCCCTACTCCTCTGCTTCTCTATAAATAAGAGCCTTTGCTCATTTAGTTTCTTTAGCGGTTATTGTCATAGCAAATTGCGAGCCTGAATTGCAGCAAATTGTTATTCAGTTTCAGTTCACTTAGTTAAACCGTGCTTATGAGAACAAAACGCTGAGCCTATTGTGCCTTCTATTTGTTGCTCAAGTATTGTTCATTTGTATTGTGATAAGCAAATTGTTGAGCCTCTTTAGCCAACAAGGAGTTAGTGAGATTGCTGTTTTCTATTGTGTTAAGAATAAGTTTGCAAGCCTCCTTAGCTGCAATTTCTTATTCAAGGCATGTTAGAAGGGAGTTTTGTTTTAGAGATTTGAGTAATAAAATCATGAGCCTCTTTTGCCTTGGTCTAAAATCTCAGATTTCCGTTATCTATGTTATGCTTTCATGATCTTTATTTCAGCTTACAGTGAAGTGTGTAGGTGTTTGTTGAGAGAGAGATTGTTAAAGTATTTTTGTCAGAGAATCTACCTTGTTAATTTCTAACTTCTCTTGCTCTGCTATTACTTGAGAGGTTAGGAACGTCTTTAGCCTAAGTTAGTCGTAGTTGAACTTCTTATCAGAAAATCTCATTTGCGGCGTTTGTGTTTAAAAACCTTGTGCTCTAAGCTGATCAAAAAGATAGGCAACTTAGTTTTAGTTTCTTTCTTTCAAACACCATCAGCAAGAGGGAGCTTCCCCTCCTAATTTGAAGAGCAGTTTATCTGTGCATAGCTGTCCGTTTCAAATCCGCATTCCAGAGGTGCGAATTTAAACGCCAACAGTTTTCTGGCGCCCACCGTGGGGCACGAGGCTTTAAACAACAAAGAAAGCTTAGGCTTTATGTCGCGGGTATGACCATCTGGCGTCCTACTGCTCCAGTTCAACAACCTGATCTTACACCTCCAGTTATCCAGCCAAGTTTCCAGATAATTGAAGGAGAGCAAGTGGACATTATCAGCAGCCTGAGAAGTTTCATCTTTGAGAAGAAGGAGACCCCTGCTCAGTGGAGAAACGCTGCTGCTATTCTAGACAAAGAGGAAGAGAAAGCCGATATTGCAGCCGAGAGACCTGTCTTGCCACCACCCGCGTGGGACTAGACAATCCTGGCTTACATAGTCTATACAAGGAGGAGAACAAGAACAAATCCGCTTTTCCAAGAAGATACTTTCCTTCCACATACGCATCATACAGAAGTTGGAGAATCATCCGACACAGTACCTGAATCCGACACAGTTCCTGAGTTCAACACCGTACCTGTGTTCGAAGAAGAAGAGTTCGAAGCAATGGGTGATAACCGCAACAACGATGACAACAACAATCGCAATCGGAGAAGAGGTCCCCCACTGCCTTGGGGTGACAATATTGGACCTTTGGCCTTAGGGGCAAATCACGAATTGCCTAAGGGGTCAAGAAAGCACTTTCCACGTTTCCAAGGTGATGGAAGTCAACATCCTGATGATCATCTTTCAGCCTTTTCAACGGCTTGCGCTGTTTTGCATGTAGGTCATGAAGATGTTGCTGTTCGTCTCTTTGTTGAGACACTCGCGGGAGCTGCTGCCGAATGGTTCAATCATTTGAGTCCCGGTTGCATAACCAACTGGAATACTATGACTGAAAAGTTTCTCGCGAGGTTCAAACCAGCTGAAGATAGCCACCAGTTGTTTGCTCGACTTTCCAATTCAAAGAAGGAGGACAATGAACCAATGAGAGAGTTCGTAGCAAGGTTTAACCGCCTGGTTACTCGTCTTTCATATACACTCAATCCATCGCCTGAGATCCTGTTAAGCAGTTTCATCAATGCACTTCCATCAGAGATAGCCTTTATCATAAGATCGGCGCATGAGACGGAACTGGGAGAAGCACAACAAGGTGCAATAGAAATTGAAGACAACATGATCACTTCAGGAAAGATCAGAGGAGATGCTATTAGACCTTTGGTTCAAAGTTCTGCTGATCCATTACTTCAAAGGGTTGCAAATGAAGTAACTATTCTCAAGAGGCAATTGCCACTTCAGCCAACGCCTCTTGCTCAAGTTGCACCACCACCTGCCTTGCCCGCACCACAGCAGCCTTATCAACCTCAGCAGCCATATCAGCCAAGGAGGAATAACTTTCAGCCTTACAACAATTACAAGCCACGAGGGCCACCTCCACCAAGGCAAGCGGCCGACAATACACAAAATGCTGTGTTTTGCTCTTTTCATGATTCCACTGAACATGCCGGCGCATCTTGCCCTGAAAATGTCAGAATGAACGAGATAATGGGATATGCCGAAGCTGCACCTGCACCAAGTTTCGTTCCAACTCCAAGTTCGAATGTTGTCTTACCTCAATCGGACAACTTCGATGGCGACTCCGCAACGGGCTACTTTGAAAGTGAACCCGTTTTTGAAGAACAAGAAGAAGATATTTGTCAGTACTCTCTTGCAGTTAATCCTGAGAATCATACGACTCCTGTGTTCACCAGAGCTCAACATCTGAGGGCACACAAAGAAGAGGAAGAAGAGAGGTTGAAGATATCAAAAGACAAAGAAAGAGAAGTAGCTTCTACTTCAAATATTAAGTCTTCTCAAGAGAACATGAAAGCAGTTGCTGAAGGTTCGTCCTCAGCAAATTTTGATATTGTAGATTCATTGATGAAGAACAAAGTGCAGATTTCTCAGTTAGAGTATCTCCAAGATCATCCAGAGCAAGTGGACCGACTTCTCAAATTTGTGAAGAAAGGACCTACCAAGCAGCCCACATTGCTCGAATCATCCGTTCCGGCGGAAGACAAGCCTAAGCCCTTCTATATTTCTCTATATATAGGAGGTTACAAATTGAGCAATTGTATCATCGATTCCGGAGCTTCCGACAACGTCATGCCTCTACAAGTGATGAATGCTCTAGGACTTTCGTGCACCAAGACAAAGGACAAATGCTACTCACTGGAGTCCAAGTCGGTGCCGTTGGTCGGTCAATTAAAAGATGCTCAAGTAAGGTTGGCGGCTTGTCCTGAAAAGAAAATCATGATGACCATCCTAGTAGCTGACATTCCAGCAAGCTATGGGATGCTATTAAGCAGAAGCTTTTGCAAGGACCTCGGTGGAGAGATTCAGATGGATTGGTCTTCTGCAAATATTCCGTTAAAGAAAGGAACTTTCAAGCTGGAACCAGAACCCAAATCTCGATTTGCGGTCGTGAAGTCTCAAGATCCTCAAGCTCAAGTTCTATATCAAGAAACGGGTCTTGGTACTTACGCCATGCTGTCGGAGGTTCCTGAAGAAAGTCAAGAGGTCGCATGCATCGTAGAGAAATCAGCAGATGATCCTAAGTTGTGGACTTTACAGTTCGATGGGAGTTGTTCCACTGCTGGTTCAGGAGCGGGAGTTGTGATAATTTCTCCTGAAGGACAATTATATCCTTTTGCATACCGCTTGCAATTTGAATGTACAAATAATACGGCGGAATATGAGGCGCTTTTACTAGGTCTCAGGAATGCAAAAGATATGGGTATCAAATACCTTAAGGTCGAAGGTGATGCGGAGCTTGTTGTAAAGCAAGTCAGAGACCAATTCAGAGTGAAAGCAGATCGTCTTCGACATTATAGAAATAGGGTGTGGAATGCAATAGATTGGTTCGAAGCATTTGATATCAAGTACATTCCACGTCTAGAAAATAGCAGAGCAGATGCCCTCGCGGTATCAGCTTCACTTTTCATGCCACATTCTGACTTTCGTCAGAATGCGTTTGCCATTGAATTAATATACAGGCCAGCTGTACCTGACAACTGTGATAATTGGCAAGTCTTTAACGATGATGAACACATTAAGGAGTTTCTTGTTATGGGAGATAATTTCAAGGAATTGTTCTTTGAAGGCAGTTCATCTACTCACAGAGAAGCAATAACAGAAGTTTCTGATACGCCAAAGATTGCTGAAGATAAAGAAGTTCCAGAAGAACCAGAATCCAGCATAATCCAGTTGAAAGGAAATAAAATTCCCAAGGGTTTAGTTTCCTTGGAGAATATTTTTGACAGGCATGATAGATACATTCAAGATCAGAGAAATTCAAGTGACAGAACTTCTGCCGAATATCAACAAGTCAATATTGGTACAATTGACAAGCCCAAGCTTGTTAATTTGGGTACATGTTGCACGGTGGAGGAGAGCGAGAAGTTCATTTCTTTGTTCCAGCAATACCGAGATGTCTTCGCCTGGTCATATGAAGATTTAAAAGTTTTTACACCAAGAGAATTGTCTCACACAATTCCTCTTCGACCTGAAGCAAAGCCCTTCAGGCAAAAGCAAAGACACTACAATCCGCGGATTCAAGACACCATCTACGCGGAGATCCAGAAGATGGTGAATGCAAAGATCATCTTTCCGATCCATCATTCCACTTGGGTGTCGAATATAGTTCCTGTGCGCAAGAAGAACGGAGAAATCAGAATTTGCGTCGATTTCAGGAACCTGAATCAATCATCGCTCAAGGATAATTATCCTTTGCCAATCATGGAGCACACTTTACAGACGGTTACCGGTTCAGAGATGCTGTCTTTATTGGACGGTTTTTCTGGTTATAATCAAATAGCGGTGGCTGAGGAAGATCAATTCAAGACGGCATTCACAACCCCGTGGGGTACATTTGCCTATGAAAGAATGCCCTTCGGCCTCATCAACGCCGGTGCTACATTTCAAAGAGCCATGGATTTGGCGTTTGGTGATTTGAAGAATAAAGTAATAGTTGTCTATCTTGACGACCTCACTGTTTTCTCAAAGACACGACAAGATCACTTTTTACATCTAGGGAAAGTCTTTGAGAGATGCAGATATCATAAAATATCCTTGAATCCCAAAAAGTCTATCTTCGCGGTGACGGAAGGCAAGTTGCTTGGCCACATCGTCTCCAAGGAGGGAACTCGAATTGACCCAAGCCGGGTTGAAGCTATCCGAAGTTTGTCTCTTCCAACAAGCAGAACAGGGGTACACTCTTTCTTTGGTAAGGTAAATTTCATACGAAGATTTGTACCAGATTTTTCTGAGTTGACTAAAGATATATCTGCTATGATGAAGAAGAAGACAGTTTTCAAGTGGACGGAAGAAGGAAAGAAGGCGTTCGCAGCGATAAAAGAAGCCATCAGTCGAGCTCCAGTACTAGTCCGTCCTGATTTTGAAAAGGAATTTATCCTTTATTGTTATGCATCAGAGTATACTCTGTCTGCCATTCTGACACAAAAGTTAAACGAAGAAACTGAATCCCCAATAGCTTTCATGAGCTGCAGTTTCAAGGACAGCGAATCAAGATACTCTCAGATTGAAAAGAATGCCTATGCGGTGGTTCGAGCTGTAAAGAATTTCAGATTTTATATCCTAAATTCTCACACCGTCGTGTATGTCACAGATCCAGCAGTAAAGAGCGTGTTAACTCAACAGGAGATGGGCTCCAAAAGAGGAAACTGGATCGCGAAGGTTCAAGAGTATGACTTGGAGATCAAGCCGACCAAACTCGTTCGCGGGAGAGGTCTTTGTCAGTTGATGGCGGAAGATGGTGATAAGAAACTTCAAGCTAAAGGTATACCCGAGATTGAACCTGAAGTTAAAGAAGACCTTCCAATGGTCTTGCTGATCGAGTCTTCGGGTGAATGGTTTACTGAAATATGGTATTACCTAACATACGGTGATTGTCCAAATCACCTGAACAAGCAACAAAGGAGAACGCTTAAGCTAAAAGCGCAGAATTATATAATCATCAGCAATGTTTTGTACAAGCGGGGCCTTGACGGAACATTCTTGTTGTGTGTTACCAAAGATCAACAACGGCGCTTGCTGGAAGCTTTCCATAATCAAGCATGCGGTGGTCACTTTTCATCAAAGGTAACAGCTTTTAAAATCTTGCGGGCTCAGTTCTTTTGGCCGACTATGTTCCGCGATGCATACGAGTGGGTACATAAATGTCAGTTATGTCAACAGTTTGTTGGCAAAGCGAAGTTAGCAGCCGCTCCTCTCAGGCCAGTTGTTATAGATGCTCCATTTCAGCAATGGGGTCTAGATTTTATTGGTCCTATCAACCCACGTTCCAGCAAGGGGCATATTTATGTCCTTACAGCCACTGATTACTTCACTAAGTGGGTTGAAGCCATTCCTACCAAGCGAGCTACGTCCGAGGTCGTGTGTGAATTCTTAAAGGAAAACATTGTCACACGCTTCGGAGTGCCTCGCAAAATTGTGACAGATAATGCAACATGTTTCTCGTCAGAGGAGCTAATGGAGTTCTGTTTTGATCACAGCATTACACTATCTCATTCATCAGATTATTACCCTCAGGGTAATGGACAGGCTGAATCATCAAACAAGAACATTGTCACAATCATTCGCAAGTTGGTTGATTCCAGTCAGCGAACTTGGCACAAGAAACTTTATGATGCTCTCTGGGCCGACAGAATTACTCCGAAGAGAGCCATTGGTACCTCACCCTTTATACTCCTGTATGGTACAGAAGCAATGATACCCATCACATTGGAGTTGTCCGCCTTGCAGCTGGCGACCTCAGTAGAAGATGGAGAGTTCACAGATCCTGTTCAGTAGCGTATCTTGTACCTGACTAAGCTTCAAGAAGAAAGGGAAGAGGTAGTAGATAGAATCACTCAGCACCAAGAGCGGGTGAAGAAAATTTTTGACAAGAAAGCTCGCCATCGAGATTTCGAGGTTGGAGATCAAGTCCTCTTATGGGATAAGAGACATGAGCCCAAGGGAATGCATGGGAAATTTGATTCCTTGTGGCTGGGACCTTTCACAATTCACGAGTTCGCCGGAGAGAACACTTATATTCTCTCGCGCTTGGATGGAAGTCTCCTCCCTCTACCACATAGCGGGCAGTATCTGAAGCACTTCGTCCCTCCGGGGGTGGAGTAAGTTCTCAAAACTCAATCTTTGTACATATTTTTCATTGCTTTTCGTAATGTGTTTCCCCTTTCCGTGATGTTTTCGTTATGTTGTTTTTCCCCTTTCCGTAACAGTCCTGTCGTGTTTTAGGTGATTAGGAGTCTTGTTTTAGGTGATTAATAGGGAAGTCCAACTATTAGGTGATTAATAGGGAAGTCCAACTATTAGGTGATTAATAGGGAAGTCCAACTATTAGGTGATTATTAGGAAGTCCGGTTATAGGTGATTAAGGAATGTCCGGCAAATTAGGTGATTAGGAAATGATGCTGACTCCGATACCCAATGGACAAGGCACTGGTCTAAGCTTAAAACTTCAGAGATTCTATGGTTCTCCTATGCCGAAAGTATCCGCCATGGTCCCCAAACAGAGCCAATGTTGTACCCCAAAATTAAAATTTTTGTTACACTTAGACATTTTGAAGAAATGAGTAATAGTCTTGTCAAATCAGTCAAAAAGGTCAAAATTTGGGTGTGCATGTCTTGCATGGAGGGTTAAAACACAAAATTTTCAATTTCTGACGATCTGGGTCTGCTAAGAGCTGCTTAACCCACGGCAAAACCCGTGATCTCGGGCCATCCCTAGTTCTTAGGAAAACTCCATATTTTTAGAAAATTTTCTCGGGGCCAGTAAAGTTTTCTCATTTTTCTCGGTTTCTTCAAACGATAATCGGCAAAAAATTTTCAAAAATAGAAAATTTAAAATAGAAAGTTGGTCCGGAATAGAACCTGAAACCCGGATTTTGATCGCTCAAAATATGTCCCCAGACGTCAAAATAATCTTGTAAAATAATCGTGGGCTTTGTCTCTACCGGGTTCATTCAGCTTTTCTCGTAAGCATATCCGAGTTCCGGTAATCAATGAGGTCATCCGAATCGCCAAAGCACTTTAGCATTCAAACTTCCAGTTGTAAAGTGAAACGGATGAACATGTAATCGAGGATCGGTAAAAGAAAAAGTGAATAAATTGGAAAAATTTTCAAGTCTCCATGCTAAGTTTGGGTTTTGAAGAAAGGTTTCCACCCTTTTTAGGGCATCAGATGAAGAAATTAGGGTTACGGTCTCCAATGGAAGTTACTCAGTTTTCAGTCAGCTTCGCGATGGATATCCCCGTCAGAGCATCTGACGATCCAGTCTCCGGCAAATTCAAGTCAAAGTAGAAGGTATAAAGTGAAAATCTGAAACTTGAAGTTGAATAAATTATGAATTTTTCTAAGTCTGGAGAAACTGGGCGCCCTAAGAAGAGAAAGGCGCCCAAACTTTTCAAGGGTGCAAACAGAGGAATTTGCAGTCGAAGCTATAACGGGATGTCTTCAGAATTCAACTGGCTTTGCAGTGAGCTATTCAGCACGACAAACGGAGCTCGCAGTCATCAGATTCAAAAGGCTGAACAGAAGGTCCGACGAGAGGTGAAAAGAGAAATTCAAAGCAAAAGTGAAAAAGGTGAAAAATAAACTAAGTGTTGGTAAAATGGGCGCCCCCAGTCAAGATAGGCGCCCAACCTTTTGAAGGGTAAAAAATCCATTTTTGACAAAAGTGTCTACAGAGGACCCCCCTTCATTCTCCGTCAGCTTCGCAATGAGCACAGCCATCAGTCAATCCGACGCCCGGAGCTCAAGATTCAACAAGGTCGCCCGAAGAAGTGAAAGACATGAATAAATTGAAGATTTTTCTAAGTCTGATGAAAGTGGGCGCCCCCCTTGAAGAAAGGCGCCCAAGCTTTAAAGCCTTCAGATGATGGAATTTGCAGAAGTAACGTCCAAGAAGGCCTCGCCAAAATCAGTCTGGCTATCCAACGAAACACTCAGACAGTCAGTCCGATCAACGTAGCTCCCGGAATCGAAGATTCACCAGAAGATCAAAGGGAGAAGGAAGAACTTGGAAGTCAGGAAAATGGCTAACACTGGAGAAGTTGGGCGCCCCTAGAAGGAAAAGCCTCCCATGAATTCGGAGGTCGAGATCAAATTTTTAGCCGGAGGTGCCTCCAGAACATCTTCTTCAGAATCAGTCCAGCTCCGCAGTAAACCACTCAGCTCGCCTGTCGGGTAAACAAATCAACGAGAAATCAGAGGCGAAGTGGCATGTTAAAATGGAGAAAAGTTGAAAAAGTGAGAATTTTGACTAACACTGGTGAAGTTGAGCGCCCCTCTTGGAGAAAGGAGCCCAAACCTTCATGCCTTAGAAGATTTTTGAAGATTTTCAAAATTTCAAAATTTGCTTGAGAAGAAGATGGCGTCCAAGTTGAGAAGATGAGATTTAGGGTTTTGAAAATAAAAGCAAAAAAAAAGCAAAACCTAAAATCGAACCCTAAGTCTATTTAACACTTCTTTTCAATGTATTTTTCATTATTTTTGCAGGTAGCATCCAGAGGAGAAAGTTGGAGCAGCAAGTTTGAGAAATTTTTGTGATTCAAGAATCCATAGTTGCTGGTTTTACATCAGATTTTTCAGACCAGCAAGCATAAACCCTTGTTCTTTCAAGCTTTTTGTTCCAGAAGATCAAGTTTTTCAAGCAGAAGGCCAAGGCTTTCAATTTTTCAGTCATCTGGGTCTTTTTGCCTCTATCTTCTCAAGAATTTTTCAAGAACTTCATCAAGTTGCAGCAAGTGCTTTTATCTTGCATGTCAGTGAAAACCTCAAGCAGCATTCAAAATTCAACCATCTCGTCCTTTTCCAATCAGTCTTCCTCAAGAAAACCCATATCGCAGCCTTTTTCAAAAACTCTAGGGGCTGTATTTCGCTTTTTCGGACAACGCCGTAGTTTTGCAACTAATCAGCCGGGTCCATTTCTAACGATGTTCAACAAAACCCGGGGAGATGCCAAATTGAAAAAATTGAAGAAATTAGGGTTTGCTGCTTTTCAGCCGTAAAAATTCAAGATTTTCAAAAACGGACGATCCTGGTTGTTCCCCGTATCAGCTATTCAACAAAACCCATATCTCGTAGTAAAAATTCTCAAAAAATTGGGTCCGCTAGCGAATAAAAATCAGCATTCTAAAATAGAAATTGTTCGTGACTTTGTCCCAAACGTGGCGAAGTTTGGCTACCATTCTTCGTTTCTGAAATGGAGTATTACACTTCCATCGTTTTCGAAGTCCGGAATCAGCACTTTTCACTCTCATTACATCAAAACAAATTGAACAGACTTTAGATCATGTCGCTTCGGTTCGACCTACACGCTTTGAGAGGGCTGTGCAACACTTCGTAACGCTAAGAACCTCGGTCATTCTCGACTCCTCGCAAAGAGCCGCCTATTCCTATATCGCGCTCGTAGCCTTGAGTTCGTAATCGCTGTATTGGGCATTACAACCCGGCTGCTAGGGAGATCCAGTCAGCAGATGGCAGGTTGATTTGCAGTTTAAAGCCTGACATGGTTGAAAAGTGTTTTTCCATTCCTCCATGGCCTGAAAGTGTAACTCTTTCGAGGGATGAGTGTGAAAAGATGTGGAATATGCATAAGGACAAATACAGCAAGAAGATTGCCCAGAGATGGATGAAAGAAAAACATAAGACATTGCCCAAGAATGTCGGACGAGGGGAGTTCAAGGACGAGGTTGCCATCATCATCACTTTGCTCAACAGGGTCACTGGTTCCGAGGATGCCACCAAGTTCCAACCTTGGATGTTTTATGCCATACCTCACATTATGAAGAAAACCGAGGTTTATGACTGGCCTACTTTGATTAGTGACTGCCTACATCAACAAATAACAGAATATTTCCAGTTTCATGTATTTCACATGGTGTCATATCTAGTCTACCTGGTGGCCTATCAAGGTCAATTCAGAGGATTGAACACCGAGGGATCTTTGAGCGTTCAACACATATATAATTATTATCCCCAGTTGGAATTCACAAAGTCGCTGCACCACTACAAAAGGGTGAACGAGGCATTCTTGATGTACACAGTGCGTGACTTAGACAATGAATTGCACGTCCGCATATCTTCAGTTGCTAGGGCAGCAATGGCAGAATGGGCGGATTGGTTTATACAGTTTCCTACCTTTACCTATCTCAGGGTTTATGGTTATTCAGGTGCCCCGCTCATGTTGCCAAGGTATCCGTCAGACGAGGTCATCTTCATGGAATTCTTGAGGCAAGCTCACGGTGTCCACACAGTCTTGAGAAATAGAAAGAAACCCTCTCTTCACTTTCCATTAGGGTTGGGTATTTATACATGCAGGACTGCTGCAGATGCCAGGACAATTGGAGAAGAATTAGATAAATTCGGTCTCAAACCCTACAGTGAGAGGCGGTCATTTGATCCTCATGGTGTCTACACTGGCCGGTTGGAGAAGAATTACAATCATATACCCGCACTTGAAGATTTTTGGGCTAACTGTGCAGATGAGTTTGAAGTGCGAAGGCGTAGTTACAGCAGGTTGACTCTCCATCAGATGAAAGATTGTTTAAATGAAGACATTGAAGGACTCTCTGATGATGATGAAGATGTGCTTCTACCGATGTACACTCAGAAAAGGATCAAGGATCAGCCTCTTCCACAAGTTAATTGGGCAAACAAGGAATCTCTTTCAGTTGAAGACATAACAAGACAAGTCATTGAGTATAGTAAGGTTTTCTTAGTGCTTAAAAGGAAGAACTCTATTCCAGTAGCAGAGCCGCCAAGGATAATTCCCTCTTCTTCTACAGCACAGTCAAAAGGAAAGGGTAAAAGTCAGTCTCAAGATGGCGCCAAAGGATGTAGATCAAATAAAAATGTAAAGAGAAGGTTGGATTTCTCAGGCATAGTCATACAGGAACAGCCTACGGTCGATTCAGAAGTTCCTCTTGACGAGCCCATACCTCAGAATGAAGCAGAGGAGCCACCTTCAACACATGTTCCTGTACCTTTGACGGGTTCGTCACCAATTCATATTGATCTTGATATCGAAGATGATGAAGAGATCGCAGCAGTACCTCCTGAGGAAGTTAGTAAAGATACTACGGTGTCTTGGCTTGAGAACTCCTTAGGGAGGGTTAGGAGAAGGCCTTCATATCAAGTGAGTGTTGATGATCTCGATAATATTTATCAGGAACCTCCTAAGAAGAAGGCAAAGAAGCAAGTTCACTTTGATAGGAATCCTGATAACGAGATTGTCGTAGAGACTGCTGTGCCTCCAGAAGATAAGAATAGAGATGAGGTGAACACGGATGATTTTGTAATGGTCAAGGCTAATCTTGGTAGAAATACCAGACATGCAGATTTGAGTCTCTTCAAAGTTGTATCCGAAAACCTACATGAAAGAGTGCTTAAAGATGGAGAAGACAAGGCAGCCCTCAAGGCCGAAAATTAGCAGCTTAAGCTTTTTATTTCTAACCTTGCTCGTGGTTCTTCACAAACAACTCAGTTGCTGCCCCAGGTCTTAGAGACACCAGCTGATCACCATCAGTTAAGACAGCTGGTCATATGTGGGAAAGAGACTCAGGAGTGGATCGAGAGCTTCATTGCCAGAGGAAAGGAGATCTTGGCTCGGATGTTCCAGTTGAGAGAGAATGCTCATAAACTTCGTCAAAGCATCCAAGGATTTGAACAAACATGGGCTGAAGTAAAACCTAGG
>VDFB02015386.1:0-38549 GCA_007258455.2 Sequoia sempervirens | reverse complement strand
AGACAATACAGAATAGTTTCTTGAAGGTTCATCAATCCAGACAAGATGATCTTCCACTTGACAAGACCTTAATCTTACTGCCATCAAAGAAGATTGAATAGGAGCAAGATCCTGACTAATGCCACACATATCCACCCATTTACCATTCACTCTATAGTTTTTCACAAAAGAACCAAAACGTTCCTTTCAAACCTCTGCCCATCCACTGAAGGAATTGATTTTTATAAGGGGTTCCTTGAAAAGCCATCTATCCTCCTAGAATTTAGTTTTGTTTCCACTTCTAACTTGCCAACCAGTTCCAGAGTCCACTATATTTTTTCCATTGAGAAAATTATTCCAGCAATTAGAGCCTCTAGGGAGAAGATGGGAATCCTTCAGAATAATGAAAGAGCTATTGTTTTCTAAATATTTACTAGCTAGGATTTCAGTCCATTCTCTTGACGATGAAAAAATTCTCCATATTTGTTTTGCTAGAAGGATTTTATTAACCGTTCTTATTCTTCTAAGACCTAATCCACCAGCTTTTCTTGGTCTACAAACCAGATCCCATCCAATTAAAGGTAGTCTTTTCTTTTCTTCAACACCCGACCATAGGAATATTTTTTGAATTTTTTCAATTACATCTGCAAATTTGGTAGGAATCTTGAAGAGACTCAGAGCATAGATAGGAAAATTTTGAAGCGAGGCTTTGAGGAGTTGAACTTTACCCACTTGAATTAGCAAAGCTCCTTTCCATCCAACAAACTTCTTCCTAAATCTCTCGACCACCAAAATCCAAAAGGATTCAGGAGGTTTAAGGCTTAAGGGCAGCCCCAAATAGGTGGCAGGCAAGGATTCCACCCTGTAACCAAGGATTCTAGCAATTTTAGTTTTTCTATGAACTGGAGTATTGAAGAAGAACAAAGAACTTTTTTGATTATTGATCAGTTGTCCTGATGCTCTTCCATATTTATCGAGCAAATTTTTGAAATTTTTACCTTCTAAGACCAACACTTTACCCATGAGCATAGTGTCATCAACAAATTGTTGATGGGAACATACTAGGTTACGAGAAGAAGGGTTGAGACCAAGAAGAGATCTATTATCAATCAGCTTTTTCAAATTTTTGCCAAGACTTTCAGCCATAACTGTGAAAAGAATAGGGGAGATTGGATCTCCCTATCTTAGGCCTCTAGAGCTTTGGAAAAATGAAGAAGGGGATCCATTAACCATCACTAAAATTAAGGCAGTGGACACCAGCTGTTCCATCATTTGTAGAACGCTATTACAGAATCCAAAATCCTTTAAAATTTTAAATAAGAAAATCTAGTCAACTCTTTCATAGGCTTTTGATATATCAAGCTTTAGCAAAAAACCTTTTGTCTTAGATTCCACCAACGAATGGATATTCTCATGCACAGTAGCAATTGAGTCAAGGATTTGTCTACCAGGAATGAAGTCATTCTATTGGGGAAAAATTAGAGAGGGTAAAAGAATTAAAAGTCTTGCAGTCAACACCTTTGAAATGATTTTGTAGATCGAATTACAAAGACTTATGGGTCTGATCTCCTCAAAAAAAATTACTTCAGGCTTCTTGGGTATAAGAACCAAGAAGGTGGCATTCAATTCTTTTAGGAGGCTTCTAGAACCAAAGAATTCTTTGATGGAAAAACCACATCTTCTCCAACAATCTCCCAAAACGATTGGAAGAAAAAAAAAGGGAAGCCATCTAGACCTAGGGCTTTACTCCCATCAAAGGAGAAAATGGCCCACTTGATTTCTTCATTAGTGGGGATAGCATACAACATAGAGTTGTTTTCCTGATTGATGACTTTTGGTATAACCTCAACTAACTGATCCTAATCATTTTGATTTACTTCATCACTCTCAGAAAGAAGGTTTTTAAAGAAAGAACCACCAAGCTTCCTAATATCCTCCTCCTCATATCTAATACCATTCATTTCAATTTGAGATATTTTGTTGATTGCTCTATGTTTTGAAGTTGAAAGATGAAAGTACCTAGTATTTTTATCTCCTGTAGATAACCATAGAGCTCTAGATCTTTGCCTCCGTAACTCCTCCTTTTTTCCAATGATGTCATGCATCTTGATCACTAGCTCATTCTCTCTTTCCTTTGTATCATTTAGATATCCCTCCTTCTGGATTTTATGTTGAATCTCCCCTAGATCCGTCTGAAGGTCAGATTTGATCCTAAAGATATTCCCAAAGGACTCCTTTTTCCATTTTTTCAAATTATATTTCACTTCCCTTAGGTTTTTAGCAATTCTAAACATAGCAGTGCTAACAACGCTTAAATTCCACCATTTCCTAATTTCCTCTTTAAGAGCAGGATGAGAGAGCCACATTTTTTAAAATCTGAAAGGGATATTTTTCTTCTTTTTTATAGGATTCACAACAAAGCTAATAGGGAAATGATCTGAACCAATCCTAGAGAGGGCTTTAAGAAAATAGTAATAATAAAAAAACCAATGATTTGAGACCAAAGATCTATCAAGTTTGACCTGTATTAGATCCATCCCCTTTCTGCAGTTTGACCAGGTATAGGAGGCTCCATGTAAGTCCAAGTCAATCAGCCCCTAATTATCAACAAAATTTTGAAGATCCTCTTTGCTCTCTGCATTGATCTGAGAGCCTCCAAAATTTTCTTCATTCATTAAGGGCGTATTGAAATCATCCATAACCGCACAAGAATCTATATCAAAAATCCTCCTTAAGGCAACCAATTCCAACCAAAAGGATTTTCTAGTTCCTTTTCCATTGGGGGAATAGATGTTCAACTGGATCTAGCTAAATTTGTCCCTAATATGTGTGAATCTAGTGACTATATGATTCGTCCCTTACAAAATTGGATCCCCTTTGATTATGAGACTATTGCAGAAGGTAGCTATACCTCTAGAAGCGCCATTCAAGATGTTACCATGAATACTACGGTGCTGGAAGAGTTTCACCTTTTCTACTTTTTGTTTTGACATTTTTGTCTCCTGAATGAGGAGAATATCAGGCTTGTGATCTCTGAAAAAATTGCATAGAACATCTTTCTTGTGAGGGCTATTAAGTCCTCTAATATTCCAAGACATAATCTTCATGTATCACCAGGAGACTTGAGGCATTCCGGGATGGTTTTCTGAGATCCATCTGCTATATCCTGAAAACTGTTATGCTCTCTTGTCCATTTAATAGATTTTTTCCCTTGAGAGTTCTTAATTGCTCCATAGTCTACCTTTGCTTTAGATCTAGTGGAAATACCACTTGGAGTCTTCCCTAGCTTGTTTTTTTCTTTCTTTTTCTTTGTTAAGTTATCTTCTTTACCAGTCTATTCTTGGCTATCCATATTTTTACTAGATTCCCATTCCTTTTCATTTTGGATCCTTTGTTCCTAGGGTAATGTTTCCATAATACCATTCCCATGAAGAGTCTTGAGGTTACTGGAAAGATCTGTAGAATTGTCTGAGTTTTTGAAGGTGTCCTTAATCGCATCAAGAGAGTTAGGATCCGTAGAGTGCTCTACTCCTGGAGGGAAGGGACCTTATGAAGAAGGGAGAGGGATGTTCAGTTCCAAAGACAGACCCTAAATAGGAATATCCTCCAAACCTGGTGTTTCATCATTTTTCTTAGTTGGGACTAGTTCTTTGGAAAAGGATTTTTCCTTATGGTTCATATTTTCTTCCCCCTCTGACTGATCCTTATTGCATTCATTTTCCTTTGTTAGTAAAGTCTTCGCAAGATTCATTTGTTGGAGTTCCAGCAGGATCTCTCCTTTATCTTCCATGACTTCTTCATCTTCATTAGAAGTCCTCTAAACATTAGACTCTTTGTTTTCCAAGCTATCTCCTCCTGCTTTCTTTCGCCACATTGACTTCAAAGAACCTGCTATTTTTTCTCTCTCTTTGGTGGTATTTAAGGGGCATTTTTTTGCCCAGTGCCCCATTTTTCTACATCAAAAATAGGCAAATGGGATCATTTCAAACTCTATATCCTATATTCAGGACCCCAATTTCAACTAGATCTCAATCAATGAGGGAAGGTCAGCATTCTGAGAAATCCCCACACATATTCTAGCAAAGACCAGTCTCTTTCTAGTTGGTGTCATTGAATCAATAGAAAGGAGCTCCCCAAAGGAACTCACAATACCATAAAAGATATCCTCATTCCAGTATTCCAAGGGAAGGCCTAGAAGTCTAACCCAAACTGAGGCATTCTTGAAGATGGAATCCGAGAGGTCCAAGTTATAGGACCATTTCTTTAGATCCAGGGAAGATTCCCCTATGACCCAAGGACCCCCACTTCTAATAGCCAATATGTCCTCTCTACAAGAGAATTCAAATGCAAAGAACCCCTTTGGAAGAGCAGCAACTAATATTTTTTTGAATGTTCTCCATTTAATTTTAACAAACTCCCTGACCACCTCGATGTTTGATCTTGTGCCCATGAACTTCCCGACCAGAGTTCTCTCCATTAAAGCTTTATTATGATCAGTAAGCGAGTCTGGCACAGAAATAGAAAACTTACCTTTTTCCAGGACAAAGACGTTCTACACCGACGGAAAAGATGATTTACTATTTGGTTTTACCCCAAACAGAGAAATCCAGGGTTTGTGATTACCTCCAAAACCTATAGTGGTCCCCTCCGCATCTTTAGCTTTCTCATTTTTTTGGCCGGTAGGGGGTATTGCCATTTTAACCGCTAGAATATCCTTTCCTCCCGGATCCACCTAGAATTTCTTTCCAAAGTCCACCTCATCCTTATCAGCCTCACCTTGCTTCTTACTTGTTTCCAGCTCCTGATTTGTTTGAGATTTTTTTGACTCCTTATTCATCTGAGATTTCTCTTATCTTACTCTACCACTATCTTTGTTGCTTGGATTTTTGAAACCCCTTTTTTCCTACCTGTACCCGCGCTTGTGTGCCTCCATCTCTTTGATTTTAGGTTTATTGGCTCTATTGTTGGTTGCTCTTCAAAGTGAAAATATATGAAAGAACAATAATGATATGATTCAATGATAATGACAATGATAAATTAGCAAAGATAAATGATACCAATGTTTGATAAATGATAGTGATAATTCTTGAAAATTTTTGATAATACTTGATAATGCATCAAATCTTGAATGCTTTAATGTTTGATAATGATTGAATTCTTGAATGATAAAAATGTTATAGTGGTTTTGATAACCAAAGAGCTATGGGGTTTGAATAAAATGAAATATTGTTATTTATAAGCTTCAGTTGACATTTGATCAATGATGGAGATTGATTTGCAAGATTAGTGGATAAGAAAATTCAAGATAGGATAAAACCCAAATTTGGAATTTGAAAAAGGATCAATTCAAATAATAGCTTGGATAAATAAACAAATAATAATTTATTTATTTTAGAAGAAAATATTTAATTTAAATAAGTTATTTTTAATTTATTTAAAAGAGGAGTGTTAGCTAATAAAATAATTTTTAAATATTATTTAATTATAAAATACCAAAGATCTAATTTAAATAAATTATATTAATTAATGTGGGAGAGAAAATGAATAATGAAGAATTATTAAAATAAATAATTAAAAATGATTTAATTATTATAGATGCAAAGAAGAAAATGTTAGATTAAATAGATAAAAGAGCTAATAAAGATAGTGGAAATGCATTAGTCCTTATGAGGATTTAAATTTTATACTTGGAAGTGTAAGTTTGATTTACAAGGGTTTTCCAAATTATAATATTTTTAATTAGCTAGGGTTTGGATTTTGAATTGGTCATTTGATTATTTTTCCATCTTGCACATAAATCATCCATCCCTAGAGTTGTGTGATTGGGACATCATACATTGATTGAGATAAAAGAAATTGTAAATCTCAAGTGTCAAATATATAGATGTGTGCGTAAGAAAAAATTAATGGTTAATAGTGACTAACATGTGATAGTGTGTTTGAATTAGGATAAAATAAAGTTAAATGAGTAGAATAAATATAAAAGTAGCTTTACGTAAACATCATTTAGTTCAATAGTCAAATAATTAATAGTAATTTTACATCTCACTCACACCAAAAAATTCTAAATAATTATCTTTGTTTATGATCAAAATTTATCTTTAGCTATTAAACATTATATTTACTAATAACCTAAAAACTAATACTATATTGTTACAAAATTTACCTAAACTAAACCTAAATTTCATCTTTCCAAAAAAAACAAATGAAAACAAGCATGTCATAAGCAATAAAATATTTCCTCTTAAAAATTTGAAGTGAAATATTTCTTAAAACATAATTTTTTTGTTTGGAGTTAAATATTCAAAGAAATCATTATTTAACTACTTAAATGAACTATTCTTAAACAGTATATTTAATAGTTGTAGATAAATTTTGATCAATAAAAATAAGACAATCGTCTAGTATTTTTATTTTCAAAATTATCCCAATTTAAAAGTAGATAAGACTTTCTTTCCAAGAGACCTAAATTTATGAAGTAATTGTGCATAACGATAAACAGTTATTTTCGAAGTTAGTGGGAGTAGGTAAGACCTTGTGAGTCCAAAATTCGAAGTCCAAGCTCGCAGTCAGGACTGCTATATTCTCCTCCGTTTATACGACAACGAATACAAAGTTGGAATTACGTAATGAAACACAATTTCTGCATAAATACGTTTGTTTGTAACAAACAATATCGAATCCAACTGTGAGCTTAAACATTAGGCCTAAAGGAAACATACGATTTGAGTGCCATTGAATCTTTTTTAGAGTCAGGCGAAAGCGCTTTAAGCAATGATGCTTCTGAAATCACTATATTGGACGACGCCCAATTTGAGCTTCCTCCTTACGATGTCACCATGGACGAATTTTATCAACAGTCGAGAAATTCCTTAGAAAGCAGGATGTGGGCGCCTCAGCACAGTGCCTTCAGCGCATACATACAACTTCACTCAAACGCCGTCGCAGATTCTCTCGTAGCCTGCGAAACTCTGCACAAAAAATGTTTCAGGTTTCTGAGAAAAATGGATCAAGATAGAAAGTTGATGATGAGGCCAGGGACATCACGCCCAACGGTTCAAGACTTAAATGCACAAAACAGGAATCAACCCAAATCGAGATTTCACCACATGATTGCAGAGCGCAGTAGGAGAGTCAAATTGAAAGAGCACTTCAAGAATCTTTGCTCTCTTCTTCCAACAAGTTTCAAGGTATGATATTACCATAGTCTTTTCCCTATGAATTTCTAAAAATGTGTAAAACTGTTATTGTTCGGTATAATAATTGTGCTGTTACTTCTGAACTACTTAATCTGTAGATCTGCAACTTTATAATTTTTAGGAAAAGTTTTGGATATCTTGTTTACTTTCTGGCAAAGAAAAATGAGAATCTTCTGTTTCTGGCTGTTGATGTCCTTGTTTGCAGAAAGACAAGCTTTCAGTATTGGAGAATACCGCAAGTTACTTGAGGGAACTAAAACTTCGAGTTTGTGAGCTGGAACGACAGAATGAAAGTGCCAACGAGCAGAGTTTCAATTCAGACGGCTCATTACTTTACCGTGGCGATGATGTGATCTTTGAGCGATGCAGGGATATACTCCGGCATGTTAAAATAATAATTAATGTGCAGAGAAGTACTAGGGTTTCATGCCCAGCAACTCTGCTAATGAAGGTGATAGCGCTGTTAAGTGCAGAGCAATTGGAGATCCTTTCGCTTTCACATGAAAAGGGCTTTGGATTTCACGCTACTTTCGTCGTATTACCAAAGGTACGTAGGTTTTCTAAATCAAACAGTTCAGAATTACGGGGTACAGATGGAGTACAGCCATAGACAAAAGAGTTTGTATTTGACCGTTAAAATGAGTTGTATGAATAAAAAACTCTTGGTTGCACAGTGCAGTGAATACATGGGAGAGTTGTTTGACGTGTTGTTTTGAATATGAACAGGGTGAGGACTGGGATATTTCCCACTGGCAAATCTTTGGGGGTATAGTCACCCGGACTCTCAACTGAGCATCGGAGGAAGGAAAGGAGTGGATGATCTTACCGGGAAACAGAAGTTTCTATTGTAATTTACTTGGTATTATAGAATTAGGTGATACTGAAAAATAGTCAATTTTACTAGTATTAAGTGAAAATGAAATGTCTATTTTTATGTAGTACAGAAATTATATTGCTAGAAAGTAAGCATAAAAAAATATTAGTAGAGTAATATTCAAATGTATTAATATTTATAGTTTTATGAAAAAATGAATTTATATTATTTTATTTTGAAAGAATTGAATCGTGTCATTGTTTGGGAATTATACATATTCAACAAAATGAAATATTAAATATATGGAATATTTTTATTTTATTTATTTAATATTATCTATTTCAACTTACTAGAAGGGAGAATCAGAATCTCTTTTAGAATTAGATATATTATGTCAAGAACTAACATTGTTATCTTTTGTAAATGAGTCAAAATACTACATATGGTTGGTTTAAGTTGAAAAAGATAACTGTACGAGTGAGACCTAAAATTAGAATCCATACATGAACATTGTTCTATAATTATATTCAAAATGATAGTTAGATGAAGTTATTAAATTTAATCCAACATTATTATCCCTATTATTAGCCACCCTGTGTTTTATTGTACATATAGTTTGAATTTGTATGTCAATCTATTTAATAACATCATGTGTGACGATTTCATTGGATATATATCATATGAATATTACGATTATGGATTGTAGTGATATATTTATTCAACATCATAAAATAGAGAAATTGGAATAATTTTGGAATACAATAGTATAGATGAATACTTCTATGAGTTTTTTAATTTTAGAATACAAAAGCTAACATGTTTAATATTTGGATATGTTTATTAGTTAAGACAAATACAAATGTTCATAACAAGTATTAGTATGTCACCATCATTGTTATGAATTTATGTGATATCATTAGGCAACATATTTTCATGTTGTTATAATGCATGCTTTGATTGCTATATGAATGCATTGGTTTACCTTTATGTATAACCAATATTTGCATTGTACTCAACACATTATAATTGTATATTAAAATTAGATTTTGACAATAAACAAACATTAAACATTCAAATGCATTCAATAGGTGATGGAGCAACTACTAGTGAGTATATCATAAAAATAGATGTAAGTTTATGATTCCATTCAATTGCTAAGAATAATGCATTTTTTTGTGTCTTGTTGCATGATGTACCATGAAAAAGGTAGTGTTATTAGAAGATACATGAATTCAAATAATAATTAAAAATTTATTCAAATTCTTAAAGTTAATATTTATTATGATGGGCTTGTGTATCTTTGAAAATAATTATCAATATTAGTAAGTTAAGTTATCTTTAAATATGTTTCAAATGTTATCATAAATTTATTGAAAAATATTATAAATAGAACTTAAAAATACTTTCAAATTATTTATCGAAACAAACATTTATATTTTTATTAACTAAACAATAAATAATTTAAAAGCATTTAAATATATCGTACTTTGCCAATAAAACTTAAAATATCTATACCAATTGATAATTTAATAATAATATTAATTCTATATTAAAGAACATTCAAAATTATTTCTATTAAAAATTTAAGGTAGTAATTTTAAATAATCTTAATCTAACAGATTTAACATTTTGATTTCATCTATGTTAAAAAAAAATGTAATACTATATTTGCATAATAACTGTTTAATGGAATTGGTTCACATGTAAAATACAATACTCCTTTATTTGAGATACTTCATCACTCAAAATTATAGATGTCTTCATTATAGTCTTCTAAGGCAATAAAATATGAGAAAATTAATTTAGATTTAAATAAGAAGTTAAGAATGATAAATTGAAATATTATTTTTATAATTTAACATAAAAGATAATTATATTTAGTGTAAAAATTCATTTTAGATTATGATTATTGTAGATGTATAAATTTTGCTGTCAATTTCTAGAAATTGATGTTTATTAGGTGTATATTATCTTGGAATCTAATTACCCTATAATTCACTATAATTCAAATCAAAGCATCCCATGACCAAACTCAAGCTCTATGGAAATGATTTGGTGCACAAAGTTGTCCTATAACTCACAAGATCCTTCTAGTAGGTTGTAGAATTTTAAAACCAAATTCACCTCAATATATGATACATAGATTTGTGTGATGACATGCATTGTTTAGAAATGCCTTTGTGTAGGTTATAAAATTGTAAGGATTAAGCTATTGCTAGAAAAAACAAACCTACACCACAACACGTTAAAATGGCCTTGAAATTGAACTTGTTGACATGATTGCCCCTTTGATTTTATTTTTTGTGTGCTCTACATCAATTTCAGCAGCATAACACCTTGTTTTAGCTCAATTTTGGTCACAAAATGATAGGATTTGGCTATGGTTGCATGATTTTTTTTGGTTGCATGAGTGTTGATTGCATGAGAGTGGTAAGTTGGAAAAATGATTGTTAGTCATTTACATGAGGGAGAGGATATTGGATGGTGGAGATTGAGAGGGGAGGAAGATCAAGGGTTGAGATGCCTTGAGGCATCTCAACTCTTGAAGTGATGACACTTGTCATCACATGGGAGGATGAGATGAGATGGAGGGTACTTGGAAGAACCCTTGGGAATAGGAAAGATCTCATAAAGGTGTTGTTTTTCCATTCTTCCAAAATCAAAGGGAGATATGACAAGAGGGAATTAAAAATTCCCTTTATAATCCTCATTGGAATTAAAGAGGATCCCTAGGAATAGTGACTTTGGAACCATCATAGGGAAATTTTAGTCATTAATGATACATAGAGAGAACAACTTCCAAGGAATGTATCCATGGACGACCAAGAAGGATGTTATATGGGAGATCAAGGTCCAAGACTTGACAAATGGTTTCTACTACAAAATGGCCAATTTGAATTGGAAAGTTTATTGTTCCATTAGATTCACAGTCAGCATCATTGCAAGCTTTTATAGTAATTTTATTTTGTGAATCAATAACTCCATCGAAGTATCCTAACTATTTTACTAACTGGAAGGTACATTTATCTTTAAGCCCACTCCACCATCAATTAGGACCCTTTTGATTTTATGTCTATAGATGAAGACCTCAAGGTACAAGCCCTCATTATGATATGGATCATCAAGAGAAACATTGTTTTCAGTAAACACCAAACGATGATGAGTTAAAATATCTCCAACCATGGCTTGAAATTGAGTGATATCTATGTCAGGTTAGGTATGAAAAACTCTTGAAGGGTCTTGTATAGGATTTCCTTATGCATGGGGGATATTTTTAAAACCTCTAGAATGGATATTTATGCTGGAATTTTCTTTAGGTGCTCTAGGAGGTTATAATCAGATTTACAAGATGGCATGGATTGGTCCCCTTGAAGGTTGAGCTTACCCTTACGTTTAGTTATTGAATATATTCAATATTTTTGTTTAAAGGGGTTATGGTGGATATGTGACAAAAGGAATCCCCTAGATGAGCTATGGTATAATCGAATAGGACAGTGACATAATTGGCTCCTTTGGGATTATTATTCTTTTTTAAAGATTTTCTTTTCTATGATCAAGGATAGGATTCTTAAATATCTTGAGATCGTCATTAGTGTAAGGTTTATTGTCTACACCAACATCACCTTGATCTAAAAGATCTTGGATAATATTTTTCAATCTAAAGCAATTAGAAGTTTTATGTCCTTTGATCTTATGGTACTCACAATAATATTGTTTTATACCATCGAGGTTTGACGTTTGATTCTTGATTTCTTATTTCTAGTAAGGTGATAAGTTTGGTTTGGATCATTTTTTTCAATTTAGATTCCAAAGAGTCCCCTAAAGGAGTTTATTCTTTTGAAAACATTATTTTAGCTAGGTGGCCTTCTACCACCTTGTTTTTATGAGGATATTTTTCTACCAATTGTAGGGTAGGTTAAATAGTTTTAACTATTTTTGCATCTACCACACCATCATTGACAACGTTCTTATTTTTAGTTCAAATCCTTGGCTTATCTTTAGATGTTGAAGGGTTATCCTTATGGTCTTTAAAAAATTTCACAAAACCCTTAGGAATGATATATTTTTTTATTTCCATTCCCTTTTCAATGATCTCATTAAGGTACTATCACATTGGATTCTTAGGTGAAAGGTCAAGTCATTGTTTAGTTTTTTTTGTGAAAATGTGAACAAGTTGCTTTTCAAGAATAGGATAGGGGAATGTACTTGCCATGTTTCTCCACCTTTGAAAAAAGGACAGAAAGGATTCTCTCTCATCTTGTTTTTCATTACATAAATCAATCATAGAGGTTTTTCTAGTCAACATTATATGAAAAGTCTGCAATGAATTTGTTCACCAACTCATGAAAGCTCTTGATCCCATGAGTTAAATGTGAAAATCACTTAATAGGTTGACCTCATAGGATTCTAGGAAAGAGGCATATTAAATATGTATCATTATAAAATACCTCAAGATAAGTTATGTAAAATTCCCTTATGTGATCTCTTGGATCACCTTTTCCCTTGTATTTTTTAAATTTAGTCATTTCAAAATTTTGAGGAAAGGACATCATGTTCAAATAATTTTTAAAAGGATAGAAAAATATTTCTTCCAATGTATACCTCTTTTTAGTGTTAATATTTCTTATTTCCATGTTTCTATCTATTGTTGTAACTCTTGATTTTTTTACCCTAAGTCATTTGTAGATGTTGATGGAGGTGCACTTGTGTGAATGTAATATTGTTGTTTATGATGATGTTGTTGAGGTTGAATTGGTTGGATGTATTGTTATTGTGGTTGACTTGGAGGTATAGACATATGTTACATGCTTGAGATACTCATGTTTAGGTGAGATATAACAAAGGTAATTGTGTATGACCAATAAGTTTTTGACTGAGCTTTACAAGCTCAACTAGAGGTATCCTCCTGATATACCACAAGGGTATATGAGGCATAATCTCTAGATGAGAGAGAATAATTCCAAATATTTGGGATGAGAGGGTAACCCACTCTCCACCTTCACTTCTCTAAGGTATAAAGTTCTTAGAAGATTATCCTAGATTGAAAAAAGATTCCACTTCTAAGAGGAATGTCTTTCAATTCACTCAAACTCTTTATACTCTACTAGAACATGAGAGTTGAGGTCATCCTCTAGAGTGACCACTCCTCTAGACAAGCCCCCTAAAAATAAAATCAATATCAATTATTTTTTATACTCATGATCATTGTTGGCTGCAAGAGGGGAGCATACGTAAGTAGATATTTGGGATTAAAAGACACTTTTTTTATTTTAGAAATAAAATCCAAATGTGAGATTAATTTTAGCCCAATTTCCAATATGAGGAAGACATACCAAACAAGATTGATTGAAGAAAGGAAAATAATGTAACTCTTTTAGCACTTTGAAAAATTAAGAGTGATAAGGTGATGGGAGTGAATGAACCAAAATTATAACACTAATATTTAAATTCTAATTTGATGAAGAGGTCCAAATACACTTTCCTTTTGTAACCCTTTTAATTTTTAATTTCTACAAACAAAGACCAACAAACAAGCCTAGAAAAAACAAGATCACTTATTTTTTATCCTCAAGATCACTCTAAGGTGCAAGAGGAGAGCACACATAAGTAGATCTTGGGGATTAAAATAATATGGTTCATTTTAGATCCCAAATTAAAATATGAATGGTAAATTTTAAGCTTAATCTCAAATATGTGAGAACATGCAAAATAAGATATTCTAAGGCAAAAAATGATAGCACCAATAGATTATTTAGGATTTCAGAAATTATAATAGAACTCTTCTAATAATTAGGAAGTAATGTTATAATGCAACAAATATATGTCAAGAAAAAAGATATGTTCATCACAAGGTTGCAATTTTATTTTATTTCATTTTCACCTAGTCAAACTTGATTCAATTATTTTGCATTATTTTTAGTCTCAAAATTAAAAATGCAAAGAATAAACCCATACTAAAATTCTCAGAGCTTTACAAAAATATAAAAAAATATCAGAAAATTCCTTAATTTATGTCCTATAAATTAGATTTATAGTGGAACCCTAATTTCTAAACATATAACTTTTGGCAACTATTTTGACCTCAAAAATTAAAACTCGATGAATAAACCCCTATTTAATTTGTGAGATATTTCCTAAAATAGATGCTTTTCTAAAAAAATGATTTGTAACTTTAAAACTAGATTTATGAAAAACCATAAAATGATAATAATTCACCAAATCTTGATGATCTAAGTCTAATTTTCTTATTGTAGCCTCCTCAAATGATCTCTAACCTTCAAAAAAAATTGTATAAATATTCCAAGTTGTTGGAAAGATATGATAAAATCTTCAAAAATTAGGATTTTTATTATTTGATAATTTCATCATTATTTTAATCTTAGGGTTTTTCCTTTAATCTACAAAAGTTAGCTCCAAAAGAAATCTACATAAAATAGCTAAAAACAAGAAAAATAGAATTAGAAAATACTTCAAAAGAACAAAGATCTAATAGGGATGTGGGTCCCACCAGACGTGCCATAATGTGAATGTATGAAAATGTGAATCACAAATATCAACAAATATCAACAATAATGGATTAGCTGCTGGTGGTTTTTTGGCCCGCTCCTCGGTTGGCTCTTTGGTGGTCCTTTCTGGATTTTTTTGGTTAATTCGTTGGAATTTTTTGTCCTTTCCTATTTTATGTTGTAAACTTTATGGTTTCGGTTCCTGTAAAACCCATTTTTTCATTTATAAAAAACAATAATGAAGAATTCACACTCTTACAATCATGCAATGAAGTTCAATATCTTGGCTCAAAACATAGAATTCAAATAACAAGCAAAGTCATCGTACCTAAGATCTTAATTGGCTCTATTGTTAGTTGCTCTTCAAAGTAACACACTATGAAAGAATAATAATGTTATGACACAATGATAATGATAATGATAAATGCTCAAAGATAAATGATACCTATGTTTGATAAGTGACAATGATAATGCTTGATAATCCTTGATAATGCTTGAATCCTTGAATGCTTTAATGTTTGACAATGCTTGAATGCTTGAAGGATTGAATGATAAAAATGCTATAGTGATTTTTATAACCAGAGAACTAGGGGGTTTGAAAGATTCTTATTTATATGCTTCAATTGACATTTGATAAATGGTAGAGATTGATTTGCAAGATCAATGTATAAGAAAATTCAAGATAGAATAAGACCAAAATTTTGAAGTTTGAAGGAGGAATTCAAATGATAGCTTGAATAAATAAACAAATAATAATTTATGTATTTTAGACAAAAATATTTAATTTAAATAAATAATTTTTAATTTATTTAAAAGAGAAGTGTTAGCCAAAAATAATTATAAAAGGTCAAATATCTAATTTAAAAAAATTATTTTTTAATTAATGTGGTAGAAAAATGAGTAATTAAAAATTATTTAATTATTATAGATAAAAGAAGTGATACGGATAGTGAAAATGCATTAAGTCATTATGAGGGTTTAGATTTTATACTTGGAAGTGTAAGTTTGATTTAGAAGGGTTTTCCATATTATAATATTTTTAATCAGCTAGGGTTTGGATTTTGCATTGGTCATTTAATTATTTTTCCGTCTTGCACATACATCACCCATTCTCTAGAGTTGTGTGCTCAGTGGCATCATGCATTGATTGAGATAAAAGAAATTGTAAATCTCAAAGTGAGTGTTAAATATATAGATGTGTGCAATGGTAGGAAAAAAATAATGATTAATAGTGACTAACATGTGATAATGTGTTTGAATTTAGGGTAAAATGAAGTTAAATGTGTAGAATAAATAAAAGAATAAGAAAAAAAAAATCAAAGTTAATATAAAAGTAGCTTTATGTAAACATCATCTAGTTCAATAGTCAAATAGTTACTAGTAATTTTACATCTCACTAGCATCAATAAATTATAAATAATTATCTTATTTTTATGACCCAAATTTATCTTTAACTATTAAATATGATATTTACTAATAACCTATAAACTGATAATATATTGTTACAAAATTTACCTAAACTAAAACTAAATTTCATCTTTCCAAAAAAATACATGAAAGCAAAGCATGCCATAAACAATAAAATATTTCCTCTTAAAAATTTGAAGTCAAATATTTCTTAAAACATTTTTTTTTTGGAGTCAAATATTTAAACAAATCATTATTTAACTAGTTAAATGAATTATTCTTAAACAGTATATTCAATGGTTGTAGATAAATTTTGATCACTAAAAAATAAGATTTTTTTTAATAAAAAAAGTTGGCTATTAAGAAGTCAATAATATAAATGAAATAGATGTGCATAATAATGGAAATTATTTTCGAAGTTATCCAAATTTAGAAATAGCGTTTTATATAAAACTGTTCCAAAAATCTCAAATTTAAAAGTAGATAAGACCTTCTGAATTTGATATAAAACCGTTTCAAAAGTTCCAAATTTACCAAATTTATGAAGCAATGATACTTATGAAATCACTATATTGGACGACACCCAATTTGAGATTCCTCCTTACGATGTCACCATGGACGAATTTTATCAACAGTCGAGAAATTTCTTAGAAAGCAGGATGTGGGCACCTCAGCACAGTGCCTTCAGCGCATAAATGCAACTTCACTCAAACGTCGTCGCAGATTCTTTCGTATCCTGCGAAAGTCTCACAAAAAATGTTTCAGCTTTCTAAGAAAAATGGATCATGATAGAAAGTTAGAGATCTAGACATCACGCCCAATAGCTCCCATCAATGGTAATTAAAGAGGTAAATGGAAAGAAAAAGAAGAATCAACCCAAATCGGGACTTCACCACATGATTACATAGCGCAATAGGAGAGTCAAATTGAAAGAGCATTTCAAGAATCTTTACTCTCTTCTTCCAAGAAGTTACAAGGTATGATATTACCATAATCTTTTCCCTACGAATTTCTAAAATTGTGTAAAACTGTTGTTATAAAGTATAATAATTGTGCTGCTACTTCTGAACTACTTAATCTGTAGATCTGCAACTTTATAAATTTTAGGAAAAGTTTTGGACATCTTGTTTACTTTCTGGCAAAGAAAATCAAGAAGCTTATGTTTCTTTCTTTTGATGTCCTTGTTTGCAGAAAGACAAGCTTTCAATATTGGCGAATACCACAAGTTATTTGAGGGTACTAAAACTTCGCGTTTGCGAGCTTTACCGTAGCGATGATGTGACCTTTGAGCGATGCAAGAATATCCTCTCCCAAGTTAAAATAATTATGCCGAAGGCCTCCCCATGCTTAGTATTTGTGAGGCCTTTTCGTGTCCAACGGTGCAGATTGGCCGAGAGGCAATGGACTGCAATGAAATGCATCCCAGCAGCTCATCATTTTTCCCAGCTGTTTTCCGCACTCCTCCAAACTCTTCCTCCCTGGTATTGACGTTTTGTTTCTCTACTTGCGTGAGGGTGACGATGTATTTGTAGAGCAGTTATTACAGAAGATGAAAATATCTGCATAGCAGTTATTGAGAAGATGTAATAAATATCGGCACAACACTTATTGCGGAAGATGTAAATATCGACATCCTTGAAAGCACAACAGAATTAGATTTTCTTTGAAGGTGAGTTCATCTATGCCACGAGACTTCAATAGAATGTCCCAATTTCTATTTGAAGAAAAATATCAGCATCCTTGACAACACAACAAAATTAGATTTGCTTTGAAGGTGAGTTCATCTCTACCGCGAGACTTCAATAGAATGCCCCAATTTCTATTTGAAGAAAACTTTGAGTTTGAGAGAAGAGTCTAGGTGGGTTTGTGGTAGTAGGGTTTGGAGGAATACTCCAGGTGTGTTTTGGCTTGCTTTCTAGATTGAATTCTGGTTATTTTTCAGCATTTGAAGGAAGATTCAAGGTGGGCTTTGAATTTTCATGTACTTGATTCGATTGTGGTTATTTCTTGTTAGGTATACTATACAACAATAACAACATTTGTAGTTTTTTCCCTATTATGTACAATGCTAAACTCGATATTCTTATATCTACATTTTGTTTACTGTGAATAGATTGAAGCAGCAGCTCTAGGGAGATTGGTTTCAATTTCTCTCCCCCATGCTTGTAGGGCCAAACACTAGCAAGCTTCCAAGAGAGAATGCACTTTGTTTTCTACATTTTAATAGATGAAATGAGCTTCATCAGTCCAAAGTTTCTTGAACGCATTGGCTTTCGCTTACACGAAGCTTTCCCAGCAAACAACCACAACCCTTTTGGAGGCCACTCAATCCTACTCTTTGGAGACCCCAATGGGATACCACCAGTCAAAGACATTCCTATGTACTCTGCTACTTCCTATAGGGGCACACTATGGCAGAGCTTCCAAACTGTTTTTACACTAAACAAAATATTTCAAGTCGGAGAGGATCCCACTCAATTTCTACTTCGTGATCTCTTGTGCAATTAAAGATTCAAGGTTGAACCTACTATTGCAGATTGGAAATTGCTAATGTCAAGGTCAAGCTTGACACTAACAGTAATATAAAAAACTATTTTCTTATCATCCATACAACTTTATGCAACCAATGAAAAGGTTTCACTCTATAATAAGAGTATGTTGTTGTCTCTAGCGTAGCTCGTTGCCATTGCCACTGTTGAGCAAATAGAGAGCTCTTTCAACACAAATCCAGATGATAAGCAACTCCAACCTAAGATTCTACTTTTTGTCAACCAAAAGGTTATGCTATCTTGTAATTTGTGGATGGATAGTGGCCTTGTTAATGAAGCTCTTGGCATAGTAAAAAAAATTGTCTATAAGGAGAGCAAAAAACCACCCTAGCTCCCCTTGTTTGTTGTTGTTCGATTCAAGAATTACATTAGGTCTGTCTAGGATACAAACAATCCCAAAGATGTCCCTATTACCCCAATTATTCATGGTGGTCAATGCCAAATCCCACTTAAAATGGCATGGGACTTAACCATCCACAAATCATAGGGGCTTACACTTTAGATGGCCACAATTGACATCAGCAACATTGACTAACAAGGCTCGATGTTCACAACAATCTCCAGAGTCACTCAACTTTTCGACCTTTGTATCCACCCTATATTCACTTTTGAAAGATACACACACATGCAACAAAGCCCATATGTTGCACATAGGATCAACGAGGAAGGTTCACTGTCAAAACTATCAAAATCAACCATTTCAAATGCTCAGTTTTTTTTCAATTAAACAATACGTATAGGTATGTTCACTTTTAACTTAGTCCTTTCTCTTTTAATGGCTACATTCCTAATCACTTACACATATATTCATATGTCAAGAAACCATTCTCTTCCTCACTTTCCACATCTGATTTGTAGGCCCTCCTTCAAATCAAATAACTGTCAAGATCAACCCTTTCAGTACAAACTTTATAAACACAAGAATATTTTATTTTGCAGAGAGTTCTTCTTTGACAACTACTCAATTGATATACGAGAAGTCTTCCAGGATCTTATACTCAAGCTATTGTTCCTTAGACTTCTAGCCTCCTTCCAAGCTTACTGCTACATCCACTCTCATGCTATGGTAAGTTTCCATTTATGTTAGAGAAGATATTCAATGTATGCAAGTAGAAACATAATTGAATTTTCCTATCAATTTTAGATGGTTGATTTCTGTCATATTTTTCATGACAAATCGTATTGGATTTGTCCACTCTAAGAACCATTGCCAATAAGATGATTGGAGATGATACCTTGAGCATTTATCCAATTTAGACCATTGGTCATGTGGTTTGGGCGTTGAAGAGCTTGCTGGGACCTTGCAATAGCTATCCTATTTTGTTACATAATGATATCTACCCTCCAACAGGCTTATAGTTGGAACCTTCATTACGAGCCTTTTGAGGTATTTTGTTGTTATGTTCAGTTGGCTAGCTATTCTTGTAATGTCGGAGTTGGTTTACGAATGCTTTTGACATTGAAAATGCTCTAAATATGTAATCATGTTTGAATGATCAATGAATCAACACTTATTTAGGATACTCACTCCTTTTATCATTTAATATATTTTAAAGATTTTTTATACTTCATTACTAACATTGATTTTACAAGAATGAGAATGTTTGAATGAGAATATGAGAATATTGTGCAGTATCTTGGTACTGAGAATATTATGCAACTCTTTAAAACCTTTCCAATACTTTTTCATTATGAAGTCTACTCATATTGCTAGATATCCATTCTTTCTCTTAAGACAAGAAAATTTTGTAAATCTTACTTCTAGCCACTGGTTTTCTTCGAATTTTGAGAAAACATTTTAATTTGTGCAATCTCTACTTTTCCTCAATGAAGAAGTTTCATGTTAAGGGTCTATGAGTTACATTCTACTCTAAACTTTTTTTATGATAGGAGTATTCTATAAGTCATTTTTTAATGCTTGTTGTTGATATGCATTTGTGACCATATAATATGGGGTTTGGGATGCTCCCAACTATATAGGGTAGTGGGGTATTAGATTCAAACTAATATATATGTACTTTGTTTGATTGCATGCAAGAAGATGTCAAATTATACATTTCCCATCGCCTGGTAACATAGGGTTCACTAGCATCACTCTAAAAAATACAATTTAAGAGACACCCACGTTCATGCATACACAAGAAAAATACTAATTGGATTAAAGTGCCTTCCTCAGAGTAATGTGATGCACACGTAATCAATAGTTATCAATTTCACCTTCTATGCTAATTTGCTATTAAATTGTTATGCACTCTATGTTAAAAAAGGAATAATAAATGGATGATTATATCATATTTTTCATGAAAATTCCTAACAAATATTTCCACTCTAAGAAGCATTTATATCATATTTAGTCTGGTTTGGTCCCTCAAGAGCTTGTTGGGAGCTTCCTACAATTTTCCTATTCTATTAAACAATGATATATGCCCTCCTGCAGGCTTACAGGGGAACCTTCATTAGTCCTTTTGAAGTATTTTGTTGTTATGTTCACTTAGGTAGCTGATATTCTTAAGTGGGAGTTGCTTTAGTAATGCCTGTGACATTGAAAATGCTCTAAATATGTAATCATGTTCAAAAGATCAATGAATCAGCTCTTTCTAAGTATCAAGGATATGTTCTATTTTATTTTGTTCGTACATCCTTAACCAACAATTACTTCACTAATTGATTTCACTTTATTTTGTCTTGTTATAGATCACTAAAAGGACAACATTGTTTTCAAAACAGTTTCCAACTCCCCCAAATATCAAGGTAACTATTGAGAGAATGTCGAACTCGATAGTTCATGCCCATAGACTTGATTTTCAAACTGTTGAAGATATCCATATGCAATTCCAGCAAAGGCTTACCTAGATTAAATCTCAAACAACTTTGGTTGTACTAGATGATGTTTTCAAAAACCGTCTCCTTCAAAAACAATTATTTGAAATAATATGTTGAATTTTTGTATATTTCATCCCCTTTCCTGAATTTTTGTTTAATTCAGATTTTCAAAAAATATGAGCTTCCCAGTTTTCTAAAGACAAGTATACATATATTGGGAATTCAAAAAACAAAGTTCCCTCTCTGTTTTGAATATAATTACAACATATTAATAAGTGGGTTTAAGATTTACTTGCTCTACGCAACTCATGCGACTTCAACTTTTGTTGAAATTAAGTAAAAAAAACAAATTCTACTTTACGGCTATAAATGAGTTTTCTCACTTTCTAATTAACAAAATTAACACAAAATTCACTATATTGTCTTCCGCATACCCATTGCACCCCAAAGATGTGATTGCTAGTAATTAATGTGCAGAAAAATAGGGTTTCATGCCCAGCAAGTCTGCTAATGAAGGTGATAGTGTTGTTGAGTGCAGAGCAATTGGAGATCCTTTCGCTTTCACATGAAAAGGGCTTTGGATTTCAGGCTTTTTCTACTGTTTTCCCAATGGTACGTGTGTTTTCTAAATCAAACAGTTTAGAATTGCGGGGCAATGATGAAGCACAGCCATAGACAAAAGAGTTTGTATTTGACCGTAAAAAATAGTTGTGTTGAATATAAAACTCTTGGTTGCATGGTGCAGTGAATACATGGGAGAGTTGTTGTTTTGAATATGAACAGACTGAGGACTGGGATATTTCCCACTGGCGAACGTTTGGGAGTTTACTAACTTGGACTCTCAACTGAGCATTGGAGGAAGGAAAGGAGTGGTTGATCTTACCCGGAAACAGAAATTTCTATTGTAATTTACTTGGTATTATAGAATTAGGTGATATTGAAGTTTCAAGTGAAAATGAAATGTTCTAGATTTGTTAAAATTTATGTTTATGTAGTACATAAATTATATTGATAGAAAGTAGGTACAAGAAAATATTAGTAATAATATTCAAAGGTATTATTAAATAGTAGATATGTATTTTAATATTTATAGTTTTATGAGTAAAGAATTTTATATATTTATTGTTTTCTGAAAGAATTATTTATAAATCATGTCATTGTTTAAGATTTATACATATTCAACAAAATAGAATATTAAATATTTGGAAGAACTTTTATTTTATTTATTTAATATTATCTATTTCAATTTACTAGAAGGGAGAATTAGAAACCTTTATAGAATTAGATATATCATGTCAAGAAATAACACTATTATCTTTTGTAAATGAGTCAAAATGTTACATATGGTTGGTTTAAGTTGAAAAGATAATTATATAAGCTAGACTTAAAATTATAATCAATATATGAACATTGTACTATAATTATTTTTAAAATGATATTAGATGAAATTATTAAATTTAATCTGACATTATTAGCCCTATTATTAGCCACCTTATGTTTTAATGAATTTACCTATCAGTATGATGGTTATAGATTGTAGTTATCTATTCATTCAACATCATAAATTAGAAAAACTAGAATAATTTTTAAAGACAATTTAGTATAGATGAATACTTCTATGAGTTTTTGTATATTAAGAATACAAAAGTTCAACATGTTTAGTATTTTGATATGTGTATTAGATGTTAAGACAAATGCAAATGTTCATAACAAGTATTAGTATGTCGCCATCATTATTATAAATTTATGTGATCTAATTAGAAAACATGTTTTTATTTTTTTATAATGCATGCTTTCATTATTATATGAATGCATTGGTTTACCATTATGTATAACCAATATTTGTATTGTACTCAACACACTATAATTGTATCAAATTAGATTCTAACAATAGGAAAACATTAAATACTCAAATTCATTCAATAATTCAAGGAGCAACTAATAGTGTGTACATCATAGAAAATAAACAAGTTCATGGTTTTATTCAATTTCAAGAATAATGCATTTTTTTGTGTCTTGCTGCATGATGTACCATAAAAAAGACAATGTTATTAGAAAATGTACATGAACTAAAATAATAATTATAAATTTATTCAAAATCTTATAGTTGATATTTATTATGATGGTCTTGCGTATCTTTCAAAATAATCATCAATATTAATAAGTTAAGTTGTCTTTCAATATGTTTCAAATATGATAAAAAATTCATTGAAAAATAGTATAAATAAAACTTTGAAATACTTACAAATGAATATAAATATAGTTCTATTGACTAAACAATATATTTGAATAATTGTATATAAACATGTAGTACTTTTCCAACAAAACTTTATATATATATATATATATATATATATATAGAAAAGTTAATTAAACCTTTTAATAATATTATTAATTGTACATTAAAGAACATTCAAAATTATTTCTATTAAAAATTGAGGTAGTAATTTTAAATATTATTTATTGGATCTATGTAGAATATTAGATTTGTACATTTGAATGAAAATTGAAATCTATTTCCATTAAAAGTTTAGAATTATGATTTTCAATATTCTCACTTTAGCATTCACTATTCACTTAAACATATATATTCTATGCACTCCACCTACACATCAAAGTATCTTTTACTATTATGTAACTTTCTTATAATATATGGTTAATGGAATTGCTTGAAATGTTAAATATAATACTTCTTTATTTGAGATACTTCATCCCTCAAAATTATAGATATCTTCTTTATAATCTTTTATAAAATAGGAGAAAATTAACTTAGATTTAAATAAGAGAAGAATAATAAATTGAAATATTATTTTAAAAATTTACTACAAAAGATAATATATTCAGTTTAAAATTTTATTTTAGACTATGTTTAACTTTAGTTTGTTCATATTTAGAAATTGATGTTTGTAATGTGTATATTATCTTGAAATCAAAATACTCTATAATTCATTATAGGTCAAATCAAAGCATCCCATGATCAAACTCACAAGATCCTTTTAGTACAATGTAGAATTTTAAAACCAAATTCACCTTTATATGTAATACATAGATTTGTGTAAGGACATGCATTGTTCATTTTGTGTTAGTTACAAAATTGTAAGGATTAAGTTATTTTTGGGAAAAATAAAAGATCATAATATTTAATCGATCATCAAAATATTACAATATGGATTTTTATAATGCCTTATGAATAAATAATTTCTCAAACCACCATACCCAAATAACTCCCAACTAACTACTAACATAAGTCACTAAGGTGACTTTATTAATGTAAGCTTTAATACTCTAGTAGCCCCCCTTAAAGTTTACATTACACAATCAAAACATATAATAAAACATGTTGATTACACAAAAAAATACACATTTTTGAGAAGATTTTCTTTGAAGAAACAAATCCTAAACTAGGTGGAACTCCATCAAGATGCCTCATAACCCTCAATATAGTGTAGCTCCTAAGAGGATTTCACAAGTTCCTAGATTACCACTTCCTCAAACTCTTGAATCACAGATCCCCCAAATTATTAGACAACAATCCATGTTGAGCTACATCCACAATGCTCCATCAAGTTGTCTCATGACCCTTAGAAGGGTACAATCCCCAAGATCATAGATTCTTAAACTATCTGGAGAACAATACATATTGAGTTCACCAAACCCCTTGTCTTCAAAATCAAAATTCACAATATATGCATTCTTAAATCTGCCAACATAAAAAGGAAAGAAAAAGCATATGCTTCTCATGCAAAGCACCATCTCAAAGCAAGAAGTTATCTTGACATTGATGGAAAAACCTCCATCCTTCAGTGCCTTCGACCTCCAATTTGACATTTGTTAGTCCTTACCCTCCAAAAATAGCACTAAATAAAGTACTACAACCTTCCAAAGCCCAATCAACACAAAAAAAATAGTCTTATACCTCATCTTTTTCGTAAGTAACAAAACCAATGATTTTCTATTTCTCCTTCAAGAAATGTCCCTAAAACTCGGACAAGAATATGTTCAATAGATATATAAAATGACCAGAATAACCTTTATGCAAGATTAGAACCTAACACTTATTGATTGAAGAGTATTGACAAATTTTCCTTGCTACCAATCCCACTACCCATCATATTAAAATAAAATGTTTGTAAGGAAATCCCAAACCCCAACAAAGGAAATACCTCCAATAGGTTGACACGCAACATCCACATGTAGTTGGCATAGTCATCCAATCACTTCATGAAAAAGGCCTTGCAAGGGATTCAAACCCTGAAGATGGAGATGACTATCCACTGGTTGATAGTAAATAATTCAAACTTCATGTCAAATGTACCCTTCACATGCTTGCAAATAAATATACTCCTTTATGAAATGCTTGAATGGCGGTAATTACGCCGTAAGGCGTTCATTGCTGCGGCATTTTTTCCGTGTTCACAGAAACTCCGAATTCCACCGGTGGAGGCGGTGACAATGCCATGGTAAATAAAAACGTATAAAATATGTTATTTCTACGGTAAGACCTATATATTTCGTTATCATTTTGATAATACCAAGCGAGCACATTGCCATGAATAACCGGTATTCTCTCTACTTGTACACGTGGTACATAAGATATACCTGTCATCGCTACCGCTTCTCACGTAGTTGCAAAATCGACAGACCGTCACAAACTCCCTCAATAAAATTTACAATCTTTCAGCCAACAGCAAACATAACCTGTCAATGAGAGGAATAGAGAAGAAGCCATGATTATCGTATGTAGAACAGCTGCTCCATGGAGGAACTCAGGTGTTCCAAATCATGAAGGCGCGAGCTCATGTTTTGATACGCCGAAGCTTCTGCGCGCAGGTCTGAATTTCAAGACATAAAATTTGTTTCTTGCAGTTCTTTACCATTGTGTAGCTCATTAGGGTTTGAATAAGAAGTTAAAGAAATGATTCAATCAGGCCATCAAAAGGGTTCCATAATCCACAGGGTTACTTGGTAGAAAGCAGCTTTCTGAGTTATCCCTCTAAAACCATTCCCATAGAAATTAGAGACTAAAGTTGTCAATTGAGAACAAGGCCAAAACAAAAGGCCGCATTGTAGACAAATACATTCTTCATAAGCAAACAGGCTTAGTGTAGGAGTAAAGCAGAGAAAGACATAGGAATCAAAATTTTGTTCAATGTGGATGTACTGTTTAGATCTTCAGCTTGAACATTCTCACAAGAAAAGAAGTGTAAATAGACAAGTGGAAGTCCACCTGCTTTGACAAGTATTAGTAGTCAAATCAGAGAGAGGAAGTATGGTGAAATCTATAAATGGTTAGGAGCATTTTTGCCGTCTATTATAAGCTTATGTAATTTTGGTCTTCCATCTCTTATAAACACTGTATTTTAATAGAATTTTATCTTTGACAATTCATTTCAATATCTGTAAGCTGTGAATGTACAGTCTGTGAGACACCTGCAGCTGCAAATATTATAAAAGCGCCACCAACCTGCTTCTTTATTAATGCAATCTTCTGTTTTGTATTCAGCTTGATCATGAAGTCTTTTATCTTCTCATTGTAGAAATCAATGGAATCCACGCTTTTACCCATCAGCCTTTTAAAATAATGTACATTAAATTTTGAATCTGAAATAGTGATTTTAAGTTATTGCAAGCTTATGGATAATTTTAAAATAATGCACATTAAATTTTGAATCTGAAATAGTGATTTTAAGTTATTGCAAGCTTATGGATAATTTCAAAATAATGCACATTAAATTTTGAATCTGAAATAGTGATTTTTATTTACTGGTAGCAAATAAAATAGTAAAAAAGATATAGTAATCAGGTTAGGGTTCAGAAATTGCCACCCATTTCTCTTTATCAAAGCTGCTCTTTGTGAATGATCCTGATCATGGTTGAAATCAAACCTTCTCTTTATGACTGAGTTATCTTGTGACTGCTTTCTTGCATCATGGGCTATGACTGTCCTATTTATTGAATGGCCATGATTATCACTTATCTCACTGTCAATTTACAAGTTTCTAGCAACTGTTAGCCTTGGGCTTTCTTCCTTGCATTTCAAGATGAAACCTTTGTATTACAATGTGGTTATGCATCCATATAAGCTACAGTCCTTTTCATGAGTATAGCATGGACAGTCATGGTCAAATGACTATGAAACTCTTCACAAGGGCAGAGTATCATGATGAAATGGGCCATGCAATGCAAGGAAAATTAAGCATGGTATATAAGTAAAAGTCATATTCATCAAGAGGACAGTCTTTGTCAAACAAATGAGCTTCCTACTGTCATGCAAAGGAGGATATTGTAAGAGGGCAGATGATAGTTTATAGAACATGACATAACGTGACCTTGGCATCACAAAATGATAGCAGTCCAAGCAGCAGAATTAATTGGACAGTCCTTGCCACATCCAATTACAAATAGCATATATTTATTAGAATCATCTATAGAATGCAAGGTATGAACAATTTTTCCCACACTGTATGCCTAGATTTTTATGCATTTTTTACATGAATATCTTGGATAGCAAACAGCTAAGCAAATATTATCCCAGTTGCAAAAGGTTTATAATAATGATGAAGAAATTATGAAAACTTACTTAGATAGTCTCCAACTCTCCATGATTGGGTTCTTTTTATTGATTCTTTTCAGGCCCACTTCAATCAACTACCCTGTGAACCATATCTCCTAATGATTTTTTATAATGCAGTGGTTCTCAGTTTCACTCTCAAACTTCTACTTCCCATCAAGCATTTAAAAAAGTCAGTGATAGAAAGAGAGATTTGATTCTTTGTGTGTTTTTCTATGGGATGATGTGTCCTCCACCGACAAGTCAGTGATAGAAAGAGAGATTTGTTTCTTTGTGTGTTTTTTTATGGGATTATGTGTCCTCCACCGACAAGTCAGTGATAGAAAGAGAGATTTGTTTCTTTGTGTGTTTTTTTATGGGATTATGTGTCCTCCACCGACAAGTCAGTGATAGAAAGAGAGATTTGTTTCTTTGTGTGTTTTTCAATGGGATGATGTGTCCTCCACCGACTCATGCCACTCGAAGATATTTAATTCTGAAATTTTTCCTTAAGTTTGAAAAATTTGCCTTATAGGTTCCTCCTTGAAAAGAGAAAAAAATTCTTAGGCGTTAATTATATTGATGTAGATTTTATTTAATATAAAGATAGATAAACTAGTTTATGTTCTTCCCCATGCACCTGTCACACATTTTTATTGTAGGTCGTTTATGGATTAAGAGCTATAGTGAAAGGTAGCAGCAAGCATCTGCATCGTATATCAAACTCCTACAGCAGCAATACTCATAATTGCTTCTCACCACAACAGAATCCTACACCCTATCCCCAATCAATTCAACATACAGAAGAAAGAGTGGAAGGAGGGGTGGAAAACATACCAAGCATGTATCACAGAATCAGCGGCCAAACCCTCCACAGGCTCAGAGATCTCTTCCATTTCATACCGTATCTGATACCAAAATCTTCAAAAAATCAAAGGTCATAATATTGAATTGATCATCAAAGTATTACAGTATATAAATCATTCCAGTAAATAACTTTTCAAACCACCTATATCTAACTATAACTTCCAACTAACTACTTACTAACTTAAACTACTAACTACTAACTAATTTAAACTATTAAGGTGATTTAATTTAATTAATGTAAATTTTAATATTTCAACAATTATCCTTTCTTAACCTTTTTGTTAAACTAACTTTAACTTTATGACTGTACTAACTAACAAACTCTTAAGGTGATTTAATTAATGCAAATTTTAATATTTCAACAATTATCCTTTCTTAACCTTTTTGTGGAAACTAACATACTAATGCTTAAACTCTTGGGTGTGGGAAAATGTTTAAAGAAAGCACTAACTTAAACTCTTAAGGTTAGTTAAACTATTAAGGTGATTTAATTTAATTAATGTAAATTTTAAATATTTCAATTATCCTTTCTTAACCTTTTTGTTAAACTAACTTTAACTTTATTTGTCTTCTAACTTAAACTCTTAAGGTGATTTAATTAATGCAAATTTTAATATTTCAACAATTATCCTTTCTTAATTTTTGTGAAACTAACATTATGACTTTAGTTAAACTATTAAGGTGATTTAATTTAATTAATGTAAATTTTAATATTTCAACAATTATCTTTCTGTAACCTTTTGTTAAACTAACTTTAACTTTATGGTATACTAACTAACTTAAACTCTTAAGGTGATTTAATTAATGCAAATTTTAATATTTCAACAATTATCCTTTCTTAACCTTTTGTGACTAACATTATGACTGTAGGAAAATGTGGTTTAATTGATTTAATTAATGCAAATTTTAATATTTCAACAATTATCCTTTCTTAACCTTTTTGTGAAACTAACTTTAACTTTATGACTGTACTAACTAACTTAAACTCTTAAGGTGATTTAATTAATGCAAATTTTAATATTTCAACAATTATCCTTTCTTAACCTTTTTGCCTTTTTGTGAAACTAACATTATGACTGTAGGAAAATGTTTAAAGAAAGCGTTGGTTTTGAATAGATGTGCTTATTTCAAACTCTAAATTTGAATAATTAATTTTTTTTATAGCTAGACATTTCTTGTTAATCCTTTTCATTTTTAGATATGATTAACAACGCCTATCACAAATTTGTGCAGACATGTATTATGTTGGGCTCCTAACCCAAATGATAACGAAAATAGTAAGAAAGTGATTTTAATTCTAAAATTTGATAACGAAAATAGTAAGAAAGTGATTTTAATTCTAAAATTTGAAATTTTGACTTGATCAATTTTTAGACTTTGAGTATGGATCCTAAGCACTATAAGGTTGTGCCATGCCCCATTTCAACAATCAAAAAATTAATACTATTTTTAAGTGGGCTTGACTTTTTTTTACCACTTAAATATTATTTATGTTTTATTTAATGTTCAAAAATTATTTTTTACACTATTTAAATTTATTTAATTTAACAAGAGTTAAATAAATTAATACTATTTTTAAGTGGGCCTAACTTTTTTTTACCACTTAAATATTATTTATGTTTTATTTAATGTTCAAAAATTATTTTTTACACTATTTAAAATGTAATTCAACAAGAGTTAAATAAATTAATACTATTTTTAAGTGGGCCTAACTTTTCTTACCATTTAAATATTATTTATGTTTTATTATTATTTATGTTCTATTTAATGTTCAAAAATTATTTTTTACACTATTTGAAATGTAATTCAACAAGAGTTAAATAATTGAAGGAAAAAGTAAATTATAATAAAAATAGAAAAAAAATGAGGATCCAAAAAAGGAAACTACAAGATCTAGAGGACAAAATCCTCTTGGCTTTCCATAGTTAGATTTATGGATGGAAACCCTTATATCTAGTTAAATAATTGAAGGAAAAAGTAAATTATAATAAAAATAGAAAAAAAATGAGGATCCAAAAAAGGAAACTACAAGGTCTAGAGGACAAAATCCTCTTGGCTTTCCATAGTTAGATTTATGGATGGAAACCCTTATATCCATTTGAGGAAATTATATTTAAGAATCACACTTGTGTTTATATGTTAAAGTCATTTTCATCTTGCTATAATGTCACTACCATGGTTTATTGAACATTTTAGCTTATGGAGGCTTGGATATATATATATATATATAATTGAAAGTTGTTTTTTAATCATTTCTAAATTTATGAGTGTTTGTTTCTTTTGTTGTATAATAATAATACATTGACTATCATAAATAAAAATTATATCTTTTGTTTCTATGTTAGTGTTTCAATGTTTTTTTTTTCTATCATAATTTATCCAACAACTTATTAATTTTAGTGTATAAGGATTTCATATAAATATTGATGAATGATAGTGTCCTTATCCATAAGAAATCAATCACAAATAACTAGTTATTCAATAGTTTATATTTATGTTTGAGGATGTATAGTAGTATTATGATTTATCCAACAACTCATTAATTTTAGTGTATAAGGGTTTCATATAAATATTTATGAATGATAGTGTCCTTATCTATAAGAAATCAATCACAAATAATTAGTTATTCAATAGTTAATATTTATGTTTGAGGATGTATAGTAGTATTATGAGGGTTCAGAATTTATATTTGAAATTGTAAGTTTGATTTACAAGGGACTTATCCATAAGAAATCAATCACAAATAACTAGCTATTCAATAGTTTACATTTATGTTTGAGGATGTATAGTAGTATTATGAGGATTCAAAATTTATATTTGAAAGTGTAAGTTTGATTTACAAGGGATTTTCATATTATATTATTTTTAATTAGCTAAATATAATTAGCTAGGGTTTGGATTTTGCATTAGTCAATTGATTATTTTTCCATCTTGCACAAATCATCTATTCCCTAGAGTTGTGTGATAAGATCATCATAAATTAATTGAGATAAAAAAATATAGATATGTGTGAAATAGTAGAAAAATAATAATGATTAATAGTGACTAACATGTGATAATGTGTTTGGATTAGGGTAAAATTAAGTTAAATGTATAAAATAAATAAAATTATAAGACAAAAATATGAACCAAAATCAATATAAAATTAGTGTATGTAAACATCATCTAGTTCAAGGGTCAAATAATTAATAGTAATTTTACATCTCACTTACATCAAAAAGTCAAATAATTATCTTATTTATATTGACCAAAATTTACCTATCACTATTAAACATGATATTTACTAATGACCTACAAAGTGATAATATATTGTAACAAAATTTACCTAAATTAAATATAAATTTTATCTTTCCAAAAAATGTATGGAAGTGTGCATACCATAAGCAATAAAATGTTTTCTTTAAAAATTTGACTACATTTCTTAAAAGTTTTTTTTTGTTTGGAATCAATATTCAAATAAATCATTATTTAATTATTTAAATGAAATATCCTTAAGTAGTAAATTCAATGGCTGCAGATAAAGTTTTATCAATAAAAATAAGACAATTGTTTAGTATTTTGTAGTAAAAAAAATGTAAATAATTATAATATAGCATGTAAACCATTAAGAAATCAATAGTATAAATGAGATAGATGTGCATATTGCATATCATAAGCAATAAAATATTTTCTTTAAAAATTTGACTATATTTCTTAAAAGTTTTTTTTGTTTGGAATCAATATTCAAATAAATCATTATTTAATTATTTAAATGAAATGTCCTTAAGTAGTACATTCAATGGTTGCAGATAAAGTTTGATCAATAAAAATAAGACAATTGTTTAGTATTTTGTAGTAAAAAAAATGTAAATAATTCTAATGTAGTATGTAAACTATTAAGAAATCAATAGTATAAATGAGATAAATGTGCATAGTAGTGAAAAGTTATTTTCAAAGTTCCTCAAATCTCCGAGTAGGTAAGACCTTCTTGGGAATTTGATATAAAACTCTTCCAAAATGTCAAGTCCAAATTGACATTATAAAATTCGACAACTGTTTAATATTTTTTAATTAAAAAACATGTGAATAATAGTAAAAGGTTATTTTCAAAGTTACCCCCCAAAAAAAAAGGTAACACTTTCTGAATTTGATAAAACCCTTACAAAATTCCAAAAATCAAGTCCAATCTCGCAGTCAGGACTGCTTTATTCTCTTCCGTGTAGACTAAACGAATACAAAGTTGGAATTACGTAACAAAGAAGATTGACATGAAACGCAATTTCTACATAAATACTCTTCTTTGTAACAAACAAGATCAAATCTAAATGTGAACTTAAAAATTAGGCCTAATGGAAACATACGACTTGAGTGCCATCGAATCTTTTTTAGAGTCGAGCGAAAGCGCTTTAAGCAATGATGCTTCTGAAATCACTATATTGGACGATCCCCAATTTGAGCTTCCTCCTTACGATGTCACCATGGACGAATTCTATCAACAGTCGACAAATTCGTTAGAAAGCAGCATGTGGGCGCCTCAGCAAAGTGCCTTCAGCCCATACATACAACTTCCCTCAAACGCCGGCGCAGATTCTCTCCTATCCTGCGAAACTCTGCACAAAAGATGTTTCAGATTTCTGAGAAAAATAGATGAAGATAGAAAGTTGACGATGGGGGAACCACGCCTAACGCTTCCTTCTCCTGCTACCAACACGAATTAAGACTTAAATGCAAAAAGCAGGAATCAACCCAAATCGGGGTTTCACCACATGATTGCAGAGCGCAATAGGAGAGTCAAATTGAACGAGCATTTCAAGAATCTTTGCTCTCTTCTTCCAAGAAATTGCAGGGTATGTAAAATTATAATCTTTTACACACGAAATTCTAAAAATGTGCAAACGTACTCTTGTACGGTATAATAATTGTGCTGTTACTTCTGAATTACTTAATCTGTAGATCTGCAACTTTATAAATTTTAGGAAAAGTTTTGGTCATCTTGTTACTTTTTGGCAAAGAAAAACAGGAAGCTTCTGTTTCTGGCTTTTGATGTGCAGAAAGACAAGCTTTCAATATTGGCGAATACCACAAGTTATTTGAGGGAACTAAAACTTCGCGTTTGTGAGCTGGAACGACAGAATGAAAGTGCCAACGAGCAGGGTTTCAATTCAGACGGCTCATTACTTTACCGTGGCGATGATGTGATCTTTGAGCGATGCAGGGATATACTCCGGCATGTTAAAATAATAATTAATGTGCAGAGAAGTACTAGGGTTTCATGCCCAGCAACTCTGCTAATGAAGGTGATAGCGCTGTTAAGTGCAGAGCAATTGGAGATCCTTTCGCTTTCACATGAAAAGGGCTTTGGATTTCACGCTACTTTCGTCGTATTACCAAAGGTACGTGTGTTTTCTAAATCAAACAGTTCAGAATTACGGGGTACTGATGGAGCACAGCCATAGACAAAGAGTTTGTATTTGACCGTTAAAATGAGTTGTTTGAATAAAAAAATCTTGGTTGCATAGTGCAGTGAATACATGGGAGATTTGTTTGACGTGTTGTTTTGAATATGAACAGGGTGAGGAGTGGGATATTTCGCACTGGCGAACCTTTGGGAGTTTACTCACTCGGACTCTCAACTGAGCATTGGAGGAAGGGAAGGAGTCGATGATCTTACGGGGAAACAGAAGTTTCTATTGTAATCTATTTGGTATTATAGAATTATGTGATATTGAAGAATAGTCAATTTCAGTAGGTTTAAGTGAAGTTGAAATGTTCAACTCTATGTAGTATATAAATTATATTGATAGAAAGTAGTTATAAAAAACATTTTAAAGGTGATATTTATAGTTTTATGAGCAAAGAATTTTATATTTATTGTTTTTGAAAGAATTATGTATAAATCGTAGATATGTATTGATATTTATAGTTTTATGAGCAAAGAATTTTATATTGATTACTTTTTGAAAGAATTATCTATAAATCATATCATTGTTTGAAATTTATACATATTCAACAAGATAAAATATTAAACGCGTGGAAGAATTTTTATTTTATTTATTTAATATTATCAAATCTGCTAGAAGGGAGAATTAGAAACCTTTATAGAATTAGATATATTATGTCAAGAACTAACACTATTATCTTTTCTAAATGAGTCAAAATACTACATGTTGTAGGTTTAAGTTGAAAAGGATAACTATATGAGTGAAACTTAACATTAAATCCATAGGAATATTGTACTATAATTATTTTAAAAATGATAATTAGATGAAGTTATTAAATTTAATCCAATATTATTAGTCCTATTATTAACCACCTTATGTTTTCTTATATATATAGTTTGATTTTTTTATCTCAATCTCTTTATTAGCGTCATGTGTGATAATTTCATTGAATATATTACACAAATATTACATATCAATATGATGGTTATGGATTGGAGTGATCTATTCATTCAACATCATAAAATAGAGAAACTAGAATAGCTTTGGAAGACGGTAGTATAAATAAATTCTTCTATGAGTTTTTAATTTGAGAATACAAAACTTCAACATAGTTAATATTTTGATATGCGTATTAGTTAATGTTAATACAAATACAAATGCTCATAACAAGTATTAGTATGCCACCACCATTGCTATGAATTTATGTGAATCATTAGACAACATGTTTTCATGATGTTATAATGCATGCTTTGATTGTTATATGAATGCATTGATTTACCTTTATGTATAACCAATATTTGTATTATACTCAACATATTATAATTGTATAAAATTAGATTTTGACAATAAACAAACATTAAACATTCAAACACTTTCAAAAAGTGATGGTCCAACTAATAGTGTGTATATCATAAAAATGGATGTAAGTTCATGGTTCCATTCAATTGCTAAGAATATTGCATGTATATGTGTCTTGTTGTATGATGTACAATGAAAAAGGTAGTGTTATTAGAAGATACATGAATTCAAATAACAATTACAAATTATTCAAATTCTTCAAGGTAATATTTATTATGGCAGGCTTGTGTATCTTTGAAATTAATTATCAATATTATTAAGTTAACTTATTTTTAAATACATCTCAAATGTTATCATAAATTTACTGAAAAATATTATTAATAGAACTTAAAAATACTTTCAAATTATTTTGTGAAACAAACACTTATAGTTTTGTTAACTAAACAATAAATAGTTTTAAAGTAAATAAAAATATAGTACTTTGCCAATAAAACTTAAAATATCTATATCAATTGATAATTTAATAAACCATTTAATAATATTATTAGTTGTACATTAAAGATCATTCAAAATTATTTCTATTTAAAACAATAATTTTAAATAGTTTTAATCTAACAAACTTAACGTTTTGATTTCATCTATTAAAAAACAAAATCTAATACTAGATTTTATACATATTTATACATTTGAAAAATTAAAAACTAATTAAAAACAGTTTCCATTGAATGTTTAAAATTGTGATTTTAAATATTCTTACTTTAATATACAATGTTCACTTAAACATTGATAGTTTATACACTCCACATACAAACCAAGGTATCATTTTTTATTGTTATGTAACATTCTTATAATATATGTTTAATGGAATTGGTTGACATGTAAAATACAATACTTCTTTATTTGAGATACTTCATCTCAAAATTATAGATGTCTTCATTATAGTCTTCTAAGGGAATAAAATAGGAGAAAATTAATTTAGATTAAATAAGAAGTTAAGAATGATAAATTGAAATATTATTTTTATAATTTAACATAAATGATAATTACATTTGGGTTCAAAAATTTATTTTAGATTATGATTATTATAAATGTATAAATTTGGCTTGTTAATGTCTAGAAATTAATGTTTATTAGGTGTATATTATCTTGGATTCTAAATACCCTATAATTCACTATAAGTCAAATCAAAGCACCTCATTATCAAGCTCTATGGAAATGATTTGGTGCACAAATTTATCCTATAACTCACAAGATCCTTCTAGTAGGTTGTATAATTTTAAAACCAAATTCACCTCAATATATGATACATAGATTTGTATAAGGACATGTATTGTTTACAAATTCCTTTAGGTAGGTTATAAAATTGTAAGGATTAAGCTACTGCTAGAAAAATAAAACCTACACAAAAATACATGAAAATATCCTTGAAATCAAACTTGTTGACATGAATGCCCCTTTGATTCAATTCTTTGTGTGCTCTACATCAATTTTGGTAGCATAACACCTTCTTTTAGCTCAATTTTGATCACAAAATGATAGGATTTGGTTATGATTGCATTAGGGTGGTAAGTTGGAAAAATGATTATTAGTCATTTACATGAGGGAGAAGAGATTAAACAATGGAGATTGAGAGGGGAGGAAGATCGAGGGTTGATATTCCTTGAGGCATCTCAACTCTTGAGGTGATGCCACTTGTCATCACATGGGAGGATGAGATGAGGTGGAGGGTACTTGGAAGTACCCTTGGGAATAGGAAAGATATCATAAAGGAATTTTTTTTCTATTCTTTATAAATCATGAGGAGATGTGACAAGAGGAAATTAAAAATTATGTTTATAATCCTCATGGGGATTGAATAGGATCTTGAGGAATAGTAAATGTGGAACCATCATAGGGAAACTTTAGATATTAATAATACATACAAGGAACAACTTCCAAGGCATGTATCCATGGAAGACCAAGAAGGATGTTATATGGGAGATCAAGGTCCAAGACTTGAAAATTGGTTTCTACTATAGAATGGCCAAACATAATAGAAAGTTGCAAGACTAAATGTGTGCACCTAAAAGTCTGAAGGAGATTGAATGAAGCTCTAAAATTCTGAAAACACTAATTTTAATGTTGATTGGGACTCATATGCCAGACTGGGTGATTTAGTCCCAGATCTAGGTTTCTATGCATAAACTAAAATCTGGAAAATGGGTGTCTGAAACTGCAAAAACTTGAAAATTGACCTAAACTAGGACTCATAACCAAAACTGGCATATAAATCTAGTTAGGGTTTTCTAAAGCTTCAAAGTTTGAATTTGGTGTTCAAGGTCTGCTATATACTTCCCAATTGATTATCAAATTGAAAACCCTTATTTGCAACTTGTAGAAGTCTTCCAAGTATCTCCAATACAAGGTGACAACTTTGAACACTTTGACAACTTTCTCCAAACTTTCTTTCAATATGTCTTCAATCTAAACTTACTAATCACACACTAAAGAGAGGGGAAATTTTTTTTTGTTAGTGGAAAGGGGTTTGCCTTGGTCAAACCCCGTTTTGGTAATCAAACCTTGAAATGAAATGAAATAGGAATGGAGAATGATGAATGAACAAAATATGATGTTGCAGCTAACCAAACCCTAGCAATAAGAGGATCTGGATGTATGTAGATCTTGAATCTTTCTTGAATAGGATAGACCTTGAATGAAATGCTAGCATGAATCATGAAACCCTATATCACAATTGTTAGCTAAAAAAAAAAACATGATGCATGAAGACTTTGACATGATCCTCAATACTTGAATAATGCTCTAAATGCTAGATAATATGCCCTTGAGTACTCTTGAATGCTCTTGTAAACACTTGAATGCTCTTGTGAACTCACGCTTTCTATAAGGATGCTCATTCAACTTGCTAGGTGTAAAACGAGTGAAAGAACCTTGTATTTATACTTAATTATGCAAAATTTCTCAAAATTACAACACTACAAGCTGACATCAAATCTAGGAGGATAAAATCCTGCCAAGAATTTGAATTAATTTTAATTTGGGGCCACATTTTACTCATATTCCCAAGATGGTGTATGAGTCCCATTAGGCATAATTTATAGAACCAAATTCAAAAATGCTTAGAAAGGTGTAAAATCAG
>VDFB02015385.1:0-28220 GCA_007258455.2 Sequoia sempervirens | reverse complement strand
AAATCAATAATGAATGCTAAGCTGTAACTAAGCCATGTAATGCAAGGTGCATTCATTACACATATGGAAATGATTCTTACAGTCTTGCTCTCTAGTGTTGCATTATGAAGAATTTGAATCAAATAGCAGCATTATGACTACATAAAGTTCATAAATAAACATGATTATCAAAGGATATGAAAATGTAGTCCATTCACAACAGTATCACAATCCAATGTTATGAACAACTAGTTGACCTACCTTAAGTGATTGGTAACAAAGCATGCTTAATGGTAATGCTTGCATGATAAAGAGTTGTCAAAGGAGAAAAGAACCCAGCTGAAGGAGTGAATTTCATTATTGGTTTCTTGCATTCTAATGTAAGTCTACATTCATGATTCATTTCATAGTGAACATCATCAAAAAATGAAAAGCATAACATTGTGAATACCTACTGCAATAAAGACAATAAGCTACAAATTTATTTTCATTCTTCCTGTGCACTCAAAGGATAGTCAAGCATGAATGACTTATGAGGTAATCCTTTATATGTATCATGGTACCAAAGTTGCATACAGTAATGATTTGTCAAATGTTGAAGCTAATGTAGAGGTTACCATGAGTGTTATGAACAAAAAGAACACAACATCATTAAAGGAGGAGTATGGTATTCTCAAAAGAGTGAAATGTAGAAGCCATTCACAATGATAAACCCACTTTGGGGTTGTGTCTTTTAAATACATTCTACAAAAAATGAAATACATTGCAAAAAACAATTTAGATGCTCATTGGAAAAAGCTTGTTTTGCTACAATTTGAAGTTTTTATAAACTTTTTTGTTGATAAGGATGCAGAGAGAATTCCAGCATGAACATCAACTCAAATTTTGGTGCAACAAAATAGCCATGATAAGATGGTGGTCTATAATAATGAGAGCATGCAAATGTTTGCATGGGTGGAAATATCAAAGTAGCACAAATCTAGCTTGATGAGTTACAATGAAGGCAACTTCAATGATGGGGAACAACCAGATTTCCAATTCAATGACGAGGCTAATGAGGATTCATGGTCATATGAAATTTGTAACTCTTTACATGAAGAGGAATGTGCATGCACCATGGAGAGATAAAATGGAATATCTCATGTAAATAGTTTATTCAGAGCAGACATTGTGCAATGACATGGAGACTCGTGTTTTGACAAAATATGAAGTTGTTTTCAAATTGAAAACATACCCATTTGGGTTCATCATAAAATCTGAGAAAGAAATGGCAATATGGTGAACATCCTACAGGAATCAAAAAATGAAAATCCATTCATGTATTATGATAGGTCGTGGTGAAGATTGGCCTTTTTTCTGCAAAATATGGAAAACCCACCTGGGTTTTTAAAAAAATGGAGCCACATTATTATATTCTAGAGGAAAGTGGAAAAACTTGCAAAATCATTTGTATTTTTGTAACAAATCTGAGCTTTTCAAGAAAATCAAGAAACCCACTTGGGTTCTTTACAAACAATTGCAGATTCAACAATATAGATGCTACATGAAACCTAAACAGGGGTTTTTGGCAATTATAATGAAAACGAAGCAGAAAATCATGAATGGAGAAAACCGAGTTTGCATAATGAAGGCCGAGCCCACAACAATTTATTTCTTTTTCTACATTCCAAGAAACCCATCTGGGTTGTTAATATTTGTGATATACAAGGAAGAAATCAAAAGTTAACATGAGGGCTTTCAGAAATGAACATAAAAGACACATTTTTCTTGTTCATAGCCGTGGCCAATGAGTCATTATTTCCATGAAAACAACAGAAAAAGCACCGAGTTTATTCAAAATTGCAGATAATGAAGTATTTCAAATGCTATCACAAGAGTTTAAAACAAAATGAAAGACATTTAAAGCCTTCCATTCAAGCTCTTCTTGCTCATTAAAGGAGAAAAAAGTCAATGCAGAGGTCGGCTGGGAGCTTACCCGAGCTTGAGCATTGAAATGTGCAGGGTTTTGACTTCTTGTTGAGCTTCAATCAAACCTGATCATGGCGGCTGATGGAGGAGAGCAACAACAAAATACAAGAAATGGCATATAAAGTGGTTAGAAATACTATAGGTCGCGACTGTTTGCTCACAATGGCTTCTCGAATATGTGAAAAAACATAATTTTTTGCCAAGAAAACCAATTTACCTATTGTTACGGGCTTCTTTTCATTAGAAAAGGTTAAAAAATTAACAAAATCGGCCAAAGATAGCACCATTTTTTTGTGGTTTTCCAAACCCCATGGCATCAGAGTGTTCCAGATTTTCCTTGACCAACAAAATGATGCCTTTTGCCTCATGTCGGTAATTTTTGAGTATTAGGGTTTGACCCCTATTTGAATATCGATGGAATTTTTTTTATCCCTTATTTTAAAATCAAACATATGGTAAATGCAATGGGGGCCAAAATATGTTTGTTCTCACTTAGGCAAGTTGTGCCTAAGGGGTTTCTTCCCTTTTTTTTAACTTATGCTAAGTCCTCACTATGCAAATGGAGTGTGCCATGCAACAAGTATATGCTTGTGATTTTTACCCCAACACCACATGACTTGGAATATGCTTTCCAAGGGGTTTGAAGGTCGACCTTTTGACCAGGTATGTTGAAGACTATGATTCCTTTGCAAACATGTGTTTTTCCATGTGTGATCAAGAAGGCAGAATGAGGTAGGTTGATGGTCAAATGCCTTTGAAACTTTTGGGGACTTTTAAGATATGATATTATATGTTGCATTTGTTTTCAATTTTTAAAAAATATCATGTAAGTGATTTGAAAATCACTTTCAGTTTTCTTTTAAATGCAAATGTAATACATATTAATGGTGGGGTCCCTTGTCTTGTGCTTAATTGTAAGGTGACTTGTTAAGTGATGTTTTATGAATCACTTAACAAGGTCATTATCTTTAATGTTTTAAAAGCCATGTGTTTTCAGAAAACACACATATTGCATGATGGAGAATGTGGTCAAGTCTTGTATGAGGACCAATGATAACTTGTAGAAATGTGAGATGTGTGGGATGCTATTTTGACTATTTTTGGTGGAAAGGAGGCCACCTAGAGGCATTTTTGTTACATTTTTGGGTTGACTATTGACTTGGCCTATTTTTTCTTCATGTGGAGGACATTTTAGAGAGTTTTAGATGGTTCTTTTTGGATTTTTTTTGTTTTATCCAACCAAAATATTCTAGAAACACTTGTGTGAGGGGTTTTGGTGGGTTTTGGCTTAAGTGTGTTCATTTTTGAACATTTGAGGGAATTCTTTCTTTTCCAGCAGGAGGATAGCTTACTTTCTTGAAGTTATTTTCATGGAGTTGTATTGTAACTTAGATAGACCTAATATATAGTAAGCACTTTGAATTAATAAATTGGAGCATTTTATCTTCTCTCTTCATGTTTTATGGTATGCCATTAATGATTGATTAGTTTGTTTTGTGAAAAGTCATCTTTCCTTGCAAACTTGTCCCATGTTTCTTGCATCCATTTGACAAAAAATTAATGTTTATAGGTTATAAGTTGTGTTGTTTAGTGGTGTTATTGACTGTGAAATCTATTTTTCCTTTCGAAAACACTATTAAAAGACCTCCTTTTAAATTATTGATGTGAACTACATTGGAAAGTGACTTGTGTGAGTTAAGCTTTGAGATATTAATTTGAATGTGTAAGGCTATTAACAGGTCTAGGTTGTTTTGGTGCATCACCTTAGGTTCTTTTCAGCATTAGGTTTATTTTATGCAAATTCTTACCCTTATCTCGAAGATTGGGTAGTTAGGTGACATCAAAGGCAGCCAACCTTATCACTGGAGGTCTACTTTCAAGCAGGTTACCCACAACCGAAAGTAGTCCCATGTTAGTCCAATCTGCTAAGTTCACTCAAGGCTTAGCAAACAGGGTGTATATTTGGGAGCTAACAATACATATATTCAAATGATTATTTACCTATGATGCGACTGTCCATGAATTACCACTTTGGTTTACTATTTTTACCTAACTTTTCCCTATTTATAATGAATCTTTATGCTTATTTTCCATATATTTATATATTTACCATATTTAAACCACAAGCTTATGATTCTTGTGCTTTTTTTTTTATATCACCTTTATAAACCCCCATTTCCATATCACACTTGTAAGGTTATTCTATTAGACTAAGATGTATCATGCCTTCCTCCCTTTCAAATTGGTCTTCCATTGCCAAATCCTTACATAAGGAGATTGTGCCTTCTTCATGCTATTTATATTTGTGTCACCTTACCTTTCTCTTAGAGATATCTATTTAAATTTGGGGATTATATTTCCTTACCCAAGTTATTTCATATGTTACCATTATTGTTCAAGTCTTGTATAAACATGAATTCTAGACCCAACACCCTAATTTAGCTAATCAAAAACTAAGAAAAATAGAATAAAGATATCCACTACTCAATAGATATTATGAGAAAAAAAATATAATTAGTGACAAAAATATATAGGCCTCTTAGATGTATGTATCAAGAAGATGACAATTCCAAGAGGTATGAGTTAACTCTCAATCAAGAAATAAGTTAGCTTAGTCTAATTGAGATAGAGGTGATCTTGAATTAATATCTATATGACACCTAAATACCATCAATCAAGATTTTATGAGGTAGTGGTGGCACTTGTGTACTTCAAGTCCAAGTGTAGACATCTCATTATAGGCTACATAAGTGAAAATATTATCTATCCTAATTTCTCTTAGCCCTTACATCCTACATTCTACTTCTTCTAGTAGCAATATTAAAATAATATAGAATATATCTTTAAAATAGGGAAAAATTAGATTTAATGTTGAAAACAACAAATTAACTAAACCCTATCAAGCACCATGAAGCACAAACTAGAATGAAAATGCAAATAAATAAAAGGAAATGCAAACCAATTTTCAAACTAGACTTGATTGACCTCCATGGCTCTTCTCCACCTGCATGAGAATGCAATATTTTGAAGGTTGATTGTTGGATGAATGTTGGTTGCTCAATTTAGCAGCATAACATTGACATGGGGATGATAGATGAATGACAATAGATAGAAATGGATGAAAGACTCAAGAATGATTTTGACAGCATAAGGATACTTGAAGAATCAACCCCCCAATGGCTTATGAGAGAGTTTATTTATAGGAAATGTCTGATTTGGATTGACGGTTGAGATTGGATGTCAATAAGATGTCTAAATCAATGGCCAAAATTGAAAGTTGTAGTATGGACTAGGGTTAGGTCAAAATTAGGGCAATGACAAGAAATGAATGGCTAAGATTGAATTATAAGATAATTCAATCAAGGGATGAAATAAATGAGATGTCAAGAGATAAGATTTGATGTGGAAGATAAGATTGGCAAGGACAAAGAGGTGATAGGAGAAATTAAATAATAAAAATTATTTAATTTAGGTGGCAAATGAATAATTAAATAATAAAGATATTATTTAATTATAGAAGAATGTGAGAAAAGGAATCATTTTGAATTAAGTAATGATTTAATTCAAAATTCAAGAGAGTGGACCAAATTAAATAAATAAAATTTATTTAATTTATGAGAGAAAAGGCTAATGAATAATTAAATAATTAAAATAATTATTTAATTATAGTGGAAGGTGGATACAAATTAAATAAATAAGAATTTATTTAATTTTAGAAAGAAGAGGACTTAATTAGTGACGTAATTAAATAAATAAAATTTATTTAATTAATCAAGCAAGAAATAAAGATAGGAAAATGAATTAATTAAATAATTAAGATTATTTAATTAATAGAAGACATATGACTTTAGAAAATAATTAAAAATTATTTAATTATCAAAGCCAAAAGGGGGAATGATGGGGAATTTAGAAGTGAAAGGCTTAGGACAATTTTTAATGTCTACATTTTGCCCCTCTTTGAGATGATGTTCAAGATGATGAGATTTGAGTCGAGTAACATCATTTCAAAGATGCTAAGGTATGGATAGAGGAAAATTGATGATGATAGAAAAATAGGATGATGATGCCCCCTCGAGAGGATAGGCAGGTTGAAAGAACACGGGTATTCTCTCGAAATGAAATGATAGAGGGACAAGATGAATGATGTAAGATTGGAAGTAGATGAAGGAGATGAATGATACATTATGCTACAAGAAAGTGAGCAACCATGATGTTTGATGTAACACTAGACATGATGCACCAAGGTATAAGGACCAAGGTGATGATGTGTCTCGTGCCCCAGCGTAATACAACCTTGTCTAGATACAAGATATGAATATTAACTGGAATAAGTCAGACTTGATGCCAATGCAAGATAAAAATGATAACACACACAAGCAAGCAAGCAAGCATGCACAAATGATACAAAAACAAACAAGGTATTGCCCCTGTCAAGCTATAAATTGATGAGTAATTAATTGATTGATGATGATGACTGATAGTGTTGTCATTGCGGGGAAAGACATATCCCTAGATCAACACAAGGATGACTGACTATTTGATTGATTGACTTTGATTGATTGGGGTTACAACAAGATTAGGATCAAGACCAAAGGATGTGATTAGATAATTTGGCAAGATTGATTGACTTGATTGGTATGGACTAAGGATTGACTTGCATTTGGACTATTGCTTGGAATGACTGAAGATGATTTGACATGGATGAGAGGATGTGATGAATTGAATAGAAGAATTGATGTGATTGGGATAATTTGAAGACTGGTTTGACATTATTTTGGTAATTTGACTGATTTTGACTGGATGACTAATTGGACTATGTTGTATGTTGGTTAATGATTTAAATGTCGACATTTCGAATGACTAACTATGTCTGACTTATTTGACTGATGTGACAAACGTTAACTTTGTTTTGGGATTTTGGAGAATTATTTGGATGTTTTTTGTGTTTTTTGGATATTTTTATTTTTTTGGATTTTTGACATTTATGATTTTTTTAGATTTTTGACATGTTATGATTTTTTTAGAATTTTGACATTTTATGATTTTTTTGGAATTTTTGACATTTTTTCTTTTTTTGGATTTTTGAGAATATTTTGAGGTGTCAATGGATGAAAATTTGGGTAGCCTTTGTGCTAAATACCAATGACAAGGGGAAAACCAAGTCTAGGTGCAAGGGTGGATGATAGGATAAGAGAAAAAAGGCTCATGATAGATGGATGGATGGAATGAATGTATAAGAAAGCGAGGATGTGATCTCCAAAGACTATGTCACATAGGAATGACATGCCCCATTCTAGGTACAAGACTTAGGATTTTTCATGACAAAGCTTATGAAAATAGGATAATGATAGGCTTGGTTTAGAAAGGATGAGGTATGCCAAGAGATACCCAAAACATGTTTCAACCTTTTGCCCCTATTTATTCATCAAAATCAAAAGAAGAAGGGTGGATAAGTGGACTCAATATGATAGGTATATATGATGGTTAAAGATGGTAGGTACGATAGAAATGATGACATGAAAATAATAGGTTGGATAGATTGTGCCCCCAAGTGTAAGTGGCATAGAAGATCAACCTACACATGATGCCTATTTGCTAGGTTTTCATCATGGTACTTATCCAAGGCGCCTGGTTACCAGGTTTTCACTGTTGGACAAAGGAGTTTCTCTTTACTTTTTCTTTTTTTAATTTTTTTTTTACTTTTTTTTTTTTTACCTTTTGATTCTTTTTTTTTAGTTGCTTTGACTTTTGGATAGAAGGAGAATATGGATAAGAGGGACTCAAGTGTCTAGTTCCATGAAAGGTGGTAGTCCCACTAGAAATGGATGTCATTGCATGGACCATGTCAAATGTCATTATGCTCATAGATGTTGGTAAGGGATGACATGAAAGGGAGATGGAGTAGGTAGATGATAGATTATGATGTGGATTGTGGAGGAAAATGGTGGATTATATGGGACATATGCAAAAAATGAATGGGGAGGCTTAGCCAAAAGCATACCCGTGTTTGTCCAACCCACCTATCCTCTCGAGGGGGCATCATCATCCTATCTTTCTATTGATCATCATCCATTGTCCTCTATTCATACCTTAGCTTCTTTGAAATGATGTTACTCGACACAAAGCTCACCATCTCAAACATCGTCTCAAAGAGGCGCAAAATGTAGACACTAAAAATTGTCCTAAGGCCTATGACTCTTAGGTTCTTCATCATTTCCCCTTCCATTTTTCATAATTAAATAATTTTAATTATTTAATTATTTTCTAAAGTCATAATTCTTCTATTAATTAAATAATTTTAATTATTTAATTAATTCATTTTTTTATCTTTTTTCCTCCTTGATTAATTAAATAAGTTTTATTTATTTAATTACGTCACTAGTTAAGTCTTTCTAAAATTAAATAAATTCTTATTTATTTAATTTTTGTCCATTTTCCACTATAATAAAATAATTATTTTAATTATTTAATTATTCATTAGCCTCTTTCTCATTAAATTAAATAAATTTTATTTATTTAATTTGGTCCCTTTCTTGAATTTTGAATTAAATCATTATTTAATTCAAAATGATTCCCTTTGTCACATTCCTATAATTTAATTATTTTAATTATTTAATTATTCATTGACCACCTAAATTAAATAATTTTTATTATTTAATTTCTCCTATCACCTCTTTATTCATGTCAATCTTATCTTCCACATCAAATCTTATCTCTTGACATCTCATTTAATTTCAGCCCTTGATTGAATTATCTCATAATTCAATCTCAACCCTTAATCCTTATCATTTCCCTAATTTTGACCTAACCCTAGTCCATACTACAAATTTCAATCTTGGCCATTGATTTAGACATCTTATTGACATCCAATATCAACTATCAATCCAAATCAGACCTTTCCTATAAATAAACTCTCTCATAATCTATTTGGGGGCTTGTTTCTTTATGTATCCTTATGCTGTCAAAATCATTCTTGAGTCTTTCATCTATTTCTATCTATTGTCATTCATCTATCATCCCCATGTCAATGTTATGCTGTTGAATTAAGCAACCAACATTCCTCCAACAATCAACCTTCAAAATCTTGCATTCTCATGCAGGTGGAGAAGAGCCATGGAGGTCAATCAATTCTGGTTTGAAAATTAGTTTGCATTTCCTTTGTTTATTTGTATTTTCATTCTAGTTTGTGCTTCATGGTGCTTGATAGGGTTTAGTTAATTTGTTGTTTTTCCCTATTTACATTGGTGAACCCGACATATTTTAACACATTTTGAGATATCTTGGAGTTGGATTCTTTTTGTTGCAGGTTTTGCATCATTTCGGATAAAGCCCTAGTTTTCAAAGATTCGACTATAACTTTCAAACGGCTATTTATTTCCTCACAAAAAATTTTGAAGCTTTGGGACAATGTCAAGAGATTCGAGTCCAAACATCATATTTTTCAGAGCTGTTTTTGATTTTTTATAATGTTTTTGCTATTTTTCATGAAAAATAAATTTTAAGAGAAAATTGTCAAAAAAATTTAGATATTTTTACATTTCTGGAAAGCTATCTAAATTTTAATAGGGTTTTGTTCTTTATGTTTTAAATTTGGATGCACAATTATTAGTCAAACAATAGATCTTTTAAAATTAGGGTTTCAAAAAGATTTGCTTATATCTCATAAACGGTTGCCGATCTGCTCACAAAAAAAATTCTGCAGATTTGGGATGACATCGGACACCTCCAGTCCAAAAATAAGAATTTTTGGAGCTGTTTTGTATTTTTTATAAATTTTTTATGATTTTTTATAAAAAATTAATTTCAGATGCAAAACAGCAAATTTTTTGGATTTCTTTACATTTTTGGAAAGCTTTTGAAATTTTAGATAGGTTCTATTCTCTGTATTTTTAATTTTACTATCAAAAAAAATTCCAAAAATCATATTTGTCTTGACTAGCTAACCCTCTAATAGTAGTGATCAATTATCTTGTTAGGGTTTTGGCTTTGTTGTTGGTTTTGTGAATGTGTAGAAAGTAAACACTTCAAAGGACACATTGGGTAAAGTGGAAAAATATTTGGAGCTAAATAAATTCTAGGTGCACACATTCCATCTTTCATCTCTTAATCATTGCTTGTCAAAACACTTCAATTTGGGCTTAAAAAGAACATCTTGTTTGTCACACATTTGGATTTTGGGGTCTAAAATAAATCTTGTTTGTTGTCACATCATTGAAATTAGGCTTAAAAAGAACCATTGGCTTCAATCACACATCTTGACTTGGGGTTAAAAAGAACAAGTGTTTGAACTGTTTTACACACGTTTCAATTTTTTAAAGGGAAATTAATCACTGCGAGTGTGAATCAAGTGTGTGTGTCCTCCATAACACCTCACTTGGTTTGCTTTTGTCATACCCTTCTTAGGAGGCCTGCTTGGAGCACACACCCCTCCAAGGGATGACCTCAATCGAGTGTGAATCCAAAGACACACTCCTTTGAGAGTTGAAATCTTGTCACTCTGGGCTAAGCCCCAAAGAACTTTATACCTTTGGGAAGTGACGGTGAAGGGTGGGTTACCCCTTTCTCCTAGCTTATTGGCAGGATTTTTCTTCCAAATTATACCTAGTTAACCTTGTGAAAACTAGCTTGAGACCTAATTGGCCATACCCCACTTGACTAGTCATAAGGCTTGTTGTTGTGTATTCAAGTGTTTTGCTAATCATAACATTTAATCTTGAAAGACAAATTTATCATTGTGCTTGGTGTGAGTGTTCATGCATTTACATGTGAGATCTTATGTTTGATATTTCCCAAGTCAAACTTCTAATAAACACTTGCCACATCATACAAATCATACAATCTTGTCATTCCACATCATCATCTCTTTAATCCAATCAACATCATTTTACACCATGAAGACATTGGAAGACATAGCACAAGAGCTTGTTCACATGCTTCATGTAGCTCAAACAAGTCAAGCACCTTTAAACCAAAAAATCATTCAAGGATTCCATGACATGATCCAACAACTTCAAACAAGCCAATCACCTCAAATGCAACAACTCATAGCACAAATCCAATACCTCATGGCCAATTGTCAAATCCAACAAGTACATCATCAAGTCCAATCACCACATCAACAAATTTCATAGCAATCCTATATGTCACCTATATCATCATATCAAAAGCATCCATCCACATATAGTGTTTCCCCTTCATCAACCTATCACAACTCTTCCAATGTCAATCCTTATCCATATCAATCCACCTCTCAACAACCATTATCCTATGCAACCCCTCCATCATCATCACAACAACAAATCATATCATAACAAGTCCAAACACCATTCCAACCTCAAGACATTCAACCACAATCCTATGTGTCACCTTCATCATCATGCCAACCGAACCCATTTATCTATCATGTCAATTCCACATCAACATGTCCACCCATATCACAATAAGAACGTAGCTTCCCAAGTCCACCTTGGCAACAAAATCAAGAGCACTTAAGTCTTAATGCCACCTTTGACAAGGGGAACACCAATCTAGTTCATGCACCCTTACCACCATCCAATCAAATTCCTATCCCTAAGCCACCATATCCTAGTCACAATTCATTGGCCTCTCTACCTTCTAACCAATCAAACTCTTCATTACCCCCACCATCATCTAAGTCTCCATTAAATTCACCTATAAAGGATGTGACCCAAGGGCTACAAGCAAGGAATCAATTGTCGCCATGTCATTCAACACATACACTTGAACATACAAAAGAGTCCTCAAACATTATGCCAAGTCCTTCAAGTCAACCATGTTATCCACAACCCCTTGAGCCAAGTCAAGAGTCCCCCCTCGTAAGTCCAAGTCACCCTCCGTCATTCTCCTATATTGTTGACCATCTAGAACATGTCAAGTCTCTCCAAGAGTCATCCCCTTCCACTTCCATTCAAGCAAGCCAAGAGTTATGTCAAGAGCATTATCCTAAGCATGTGGAAATGTCAAACCCTAGTCCTAATCAAGGTCAAATCACTTTCATCCAACCTATCAATAACCTATATATTTTCTATGATCAAGATGATATCCATAGTGATGAAGAGCCTATCCATGAGCAACTTTATCCTATTCCCATCCATGAGCAAGATATTCCAAATAAACCTCCACCTAGTCCTATCCATGATCCATCAACATCCACTTCCCTTGATGATACATATGCCTCCCAAGAACACATAGAAGATCAAACAAATAGCTTGGATCTAAGTGAATATAATGCTAATCAAGATCCTAATGATCCTCCATCACTCACTATCGACCCCATTGCAAGTCCTCCATCATATCCTATTGGTCTTTCCACCCTCATTCATAAATGTTCCTCCTTAGAACAACAACCATTATCTTCCCTTGCTTCATTTTCTCCATCCAATAAGGAACTCGTGTCTAGTGTTCCACCTACACCTAGTCCCATTATCCATTGCATACCCCAAGGACACCAATCTCAAGATGTTGGTACTTCCTCCATTCATCCTAAGTCCACCTCCTTCAATCATAAATCCTATCATACGCCTAAGACATATGTTGCCATCCTTCCTCCATCATCCTACAAATGTCAAAAGCATGTGACCATACACCTTCCACCATCTACTTTGCAACCATTTCTTCCAACTCCTAATATCCCTCCATACACTTTACCACCATTACTCCCAACACCTAATATCCCTACCATTCAATCCTTTTATCCATTTATCCATAAATACCCTAACATTCCTAATCATGACCAACAAATGCACACATTGTCTAGACATGAAGCTTCCACTCATTCCACCATACCCATGGGATTCAAAAGCAAAACTTTCAATGCCTCTATCTATAAAGCCAAAAATCCTAAAAATCCTCATGCCTTAGGGCATCAAGGCAAAGAGTCAAAGCAAAATACATTCAAAAAGTTATATAGGCCCATACCTCCAAAAGAAAAGTCTAAAAAAAAAATGGTTTGGGTACCTAAGCAAAAAGAAATCAAGTCAATCAAGGCATCCACATCACAAAAATCCCAACCATCCCCTTCCATCCAAAATACACATTCCATTCAAAAATCTCAAATTCCTAAAGCCCACAAGCAAAATAAAAGTCATAAAAATACTAAGTCTATGTGGGTACCTAAAGCACTTCATCTACCACCTCCTAAGCAAACATCTACATTGCTTCCTACACCCCATCCACATCAAAAGCTTCAATGTTTATCACAATTTGTGCAACCATTGGTCATGGTTCCATTTCACAACAATTCCGCATACCTCCATCTCCTCACCCTTCACTCATTATCCTACATATCTCCCCCACCATCTTCCTATGGTCATGCTTTTGGCTAAGCCTCCCAATTCATTTGTTGCATAAGTCCCATAATCCCCATCATCTTCCCATCATAATCCATTATTTTCCTCCATAATTCATGTCATAATCCATCATCTACCTACTCCATCTCCCTTTCATGTCATCCCTTACCAACATCTATAAGCACATTTGACATGGTCCATGCAATGACATCCATTTCTAGTGGGACTATCACCTTTCATGGAACTAGACACTTGAGTCCCTCCTATCCATATTCCCTTTCTCCTATCCAAAAAGTCAAAAAGTCAAAAAGTCAAAAAAAATTCAAAAAGAAAAAGAAAAAAAGAGTAAAGAGAAATCCCTTCGTCCAACGGTGAAAACTTGGTAAACAGGCACCCTGGATAAGTACCATGATGAAAACCTGACAAACAGGTGTCATGTGTAGGTTGATCTTCTATGTCACTTACACTTAGGGGCACAATGTCTCATCTATCTGACCTATCATTTTCATGTCATATCATTTCCATCCTACCTACCATCTTTAGCCATCATACATACCTATCATATTGGGCCCACTTATCCACCCTTCTCCTTTTGATCTTGATGAAGACATAGGGGAAAAATGTTGAAACATGTTTTTTGGGTATCTCTTGACATACCTCATCCTTTCTAAACCAAGCCTATCATTATCCTATTGTCATAAGCTTTGTCATGAAAAATCCTAAGTATTGTACCTAGAATGGGGCATGTTATTCCTATGCGACATAGTCTTTGGATATCACATCCTTGCTCTCTTATGATGCATGCATCCTTTCCATCCATCCATCTATCATGAGCCTTTTATCCCTTATCCTATCACCCACCCTTGCACATAGACTTGGTTTTCCCTTGGCATTGGTATCTAGCACAAAGGCTACCTAAATTGTCATCCATTAACATTTCAAAACATTTCAAAAATCCAAAAAAAAATCATAACATGTCAAAAATCCAAAAACAGAATTATAAACGTCAAAAATTCAAAAAAATCAAATATCCAAAAAACACAAAAAAATCCAAATAACTCTCAAAAATCAAAAAATAATGTCAACATTCGTCCCGACAGTCAAATAAGGCAAACATACTCGCATTGGTTAAATAAGTCAGACAATGTCCATCTTGTCAAACATTAGGTCGCATCGGTCAAATAAGTCAGACAATGTCAATCTTCTCACACGAAGTCAGCTTTCGTCAAACATAGTCACACTCAAACGCAGGACAGTCATCAAAACATCCACATTCAAATTGTGATCCAATAGACATTATAGTCCAATCAGTCATTGAGTTAAACTCAGACAACATAGTCTAGTCACTCATCTAGTCACATTAGTCAAATTACCAAAACAATGTCAATCTCGTCACTCTTTGGTCCTCTTCAAGATGTTTCCTTCTTGGACTTGGACCTTGTCAAAATGTCATGTCTTTTCAGGATGTGTCCTTCCTGACCTTAGGCACTATCAAACTGTCAAACTGTCGAATTGTCAAACCGTCATGCAAAAAATCTTTGGCAAGCAAATATTGGCAAACACATTGAATGGCTATTAATTTTTCTGGTCTATTTTGTCTTATCTTTGTCTATTTTGTCTATTTTGTCTATTTTTGCTGGTCTGTTTTGTCTCTTGGTCATGTTACTAGCTACCTTGAGGATGTCCCATGAAGGATTTAGAGGTGTGATGACATCCCATGATCTATTTTGTTTTGCTTTGATTATTGTTTGTGGATTGTCTTGGCAAAAAGACTAGGGTAACTTGGCCCTTAGTATGAGCTAGGACATTTCTTGTCTGCGACTGTCTGTTTTGCAAGTGGATGACCTTGCACACCTTGGTCTATGTCATACCATGGTGCTTGTTGTCCATTTGTGTCATTTTACTGCCCAATGATGATTAGTGCAGAGTCTTCTCTGGCAAAATATGCATCTTTAAAGTTGTCTCCACTAACATCCATATCCTCCACACTAACATTTCTTCTATACCGCTTATTTATTTTCCTCTTATCCATTTCAAGAGCATACCCATGTTTTTCCAACCCACCTATCCTCTCAAGGGGGCATCATCATCCTATCTTTCTATTGATCATCATCCATTGACATCTATCCATACCTTAGCTTCTTTGAAATGATGTTATTTGACACAAAGCTCACCATCTCAAACATCATCTCAAAGAGGGGAAAAATGTAGACACTAAAAATTGTCCTAAGGCCTATGACTCTTAGGTTCTTCATCATTTCCCCTTCCATTTTTCATAATTAAATAATTTTAATTATTTAATTATTTTCTAAAGTCATAATTCTTCTATTAATTAAATAATTTTAATTATTTAATTAATTCATTTTTTTATCTTTTTTCCTCCTGATTAATTAAATAAATTTTATTTATTTAATTACGTCACTAGTTAAGTCTTCTTTCTAAAATTAAATAAATTCTTATTTATTTAATTTTTGTCCACTTTCCACTATAATAAAATAATTATTTTAATTATTTAATTATTCATTAGCCTCTTCTCTCATTAAATTAAATAAATTTTATTTATTTAATTTGGTCCACTCTCTTGAATTTTGAATTAAATCATTATTTAATTCAAAATGATTCCCTTTGTCACATTCCTCTATAATTAAATAATTATTTTAATTATTTGATTATTAATTGACCACCTAAATTAAATAATTTTTATTATTTAATTTCTCCTATCACCTCTTTATTCGTGTCAATCTTATCTTCCACATCAAATCTTATCTCTTGACATCTCATTTAATTTCAGCCCTTGATTGAATTATCTCATAATTCAATCTCAACCCTTAATCCTTATCATTTCCCTAATTTTGACCTAACCCTAGTCCATACTACAACTTTCAATCTTGGCCATTGATTTAGACATCTTATTGACATCCAATCTCAACCGTCAATCCAAATCAGACCTTTCCTATAAATAAACTCTCTCATAAGCCATTTGGGGGCTTGTTTCTTCATGTATCCTTATGTTGTCAAAATCATTCTTGAGTCTTTCATCTATTTCTATCTATTATCATTCATCTATCATCCCCATGTCAATGTTATGATGTTGAATTAAGCAACCAACATTCCTCCAACAATCAACCTTCAAAATCTTGCATTCTCATGTAGGTGGAGAAGAGCCATGGAGGTCAATCAATCCTGGTTTGAAAATTAGTTTGCATTTCCTTTGTTTATTTGTATTTTCATTCTAGTTTGTGCTTCATGGTGCTTGATAGGGTTTAGTTAATTTGTTGTTTTTTCCTATTTACATATCCAAGGTGAATAAAATTTTACACCAATAATTTCATATCCTTTTCCATTGGGGGAATTATACCCTACACATCTTATCTTGATATTATCTCCTTAGAACTATTATACACTCATTGTTTTACCTCAACTATTGTGTGCTCACACTTTTGGATGTTGTGTTAGGGGAATATAATAATCCTAGTATTTTATGTAACTATAAATATAGTTTTGAACCATTGAGGGCCACATAACCATTTTTATAGTCTCGTGCTAGTGGCAACCTTAATGTATGTGCATCCCTACTTTATATGATATTCATTCTTATTATTTGGTACTTTCCTACCTAACTATTACAAGATGCATTCTTGACATTCATTTTTCATGATACATATGGTTGCATGCTTATCCTTAGATTATATTTACTTTCATTTATTATTTTCCTCTCTCCTCTATAATTTCATGCATACAATGTATGCCACCAACTGGAAGAGCATCAATGTTTTAAATAAAACTTTGTGAATTGTTGATGTAAAAAGCATACATAGAAAATCCAAATGTAATCATATTTCAACATGGAATATGGAAAACAAATACCAACTATATATATTAGATTTATATTTAATATTTTACTTATTTTATTTACACCTTGAACTTTTGATTATTGATTATACCTTGTTTTTTGTTTTTCACATGTTCATTTCACCTTCTATTTGGTCACATCCTTACCTTCACTTTCTTTTGAAATTTTTCTTATTTCTCTTTTTCTTGCTTGATATTTAATTTATCATTTTCTTAAAGTTGCATGTGATTTTATCGAAACCATGCATTATATAGTCACTACTATCCATATCTTGTGTTGTTAGGAAGTGCTAGATCCTACACATTCCATATATCATTTTTTGTACATACAAAATTTCCTTACCTTACTCTTCATTGCATACCTTTCAATTTTCTAGATAGTTAAGAAATTTAGTTATTTATGCCTATTTCATTTGTAAGATACAAATGATTCATTGTATATGCTCTATTTTATAGGTTCTCATAAAATACATATTTCAAGGATAATAAACACATCAATATATATAATAACAAATTATTTTTACATATTTCAAGGATAATAAAGACATCAATATATATAATAACAAATTATTTTATGTGACATTAGTATTCTTTTTATATTTGAACATTCACTTTCATGCATATTTGTAAGTGCTTGTTTACTTTGAGAAAATTTATAAGCTCTTTCTTGTAATGTACTACCATTTTATAATAAAAAATTATTAAATAAAAATCATCTCCTATTATTGATCTCATGCTTATTTCATACTAGAGGCATTAAGGATGCTTGTTTTAAGTACTTAGGACATGTGAGAAATTATTGATGGGGTATAATTTAAGAAAAAACTTATATTTATCTTGAAACTTTTTACAAATCAATACAATATCAACTATAGAATGCCTTGTGAAATTTTAACCATAAAAAAAATAAAATTATAATAATTTTCTCATAAATGGTGATCATATGAAAGTTATATGGTAATGGTGAGACTTAGAAAACATATTCTTTGATGTTTGATTGTTCCTATTTTTCATAAATTATTAAAAAGTGACAATGTACCATCATTATAAATTATACAATCATGTTTCTCATAAATAATAAGGTAGATACTTCTAGGGCCCTTTAGGGTGATGTTAGTAGATCTGGTTTGAGTATGCATATATTGCAGAAGCTCACATCAAAATATGGTATAGCATGAGTTCAAATGGAATCCATAAAATAGAAAAAGAACATAATTTTCTCGTAAATAACACCTGTGATCATATGAAATTTACACAATAATGGTGAGACTTAGTGAAAATATTCTTTGATATTTGATTATTCTTATTTTTCATAAATTATTAAAAATGATAATGTACCATCATTATAAATTACACAATTGTGTTTCTCATAAATAATAAGGTAGATACTTCCAAGGCCCTTTAGGGTGATGTTAGTAGATCTGGCTTGAGTATGCAGATATTGAATAATCTCACATCAAAATATGGTATAGCATGAGTTCAAATGGAATCCATAAACAAGAAAAAGAAACATAAACATAATTAATATATACTTTATAAATTCAAATAAACACAAACATATTTAATAGACACTTTATGATTTTATTGGTCCTTTGTCTTGATCCAATCTTGCAAGTACAAGATTTTTCTAGATCCATGCTTGAAATAATTAATATCAAAATCCAAGCCTACATACCACAAGATAGATCCATTCATCTAGAAGTGACCCAAAAAAATTGATTCTTACATAATATCTAAGATATAAGACATATATAATATATCTGTTTTTATATACCAAACAAGAACTTTTAATTCCATAACATATTCACTTACATTGAGATCTAAAAACTAAATGAATTCCTTGGGTTTATATTTACATTTCTAATCAAAACTTCTTAAGGGAATGATATTTTACTGTCATTCATCCCATGCTTAATTTATGCATTGTTGAACTTCACTTTAAGAGATAATGTCATGACTTTTGAGGATTGATCGAATGCTTTATTGGTCTTGTTTGTTGACACTCTTCATAAGGTGCAAACAACATGAAATGATTTCATAAATGTTCTTTAAAACAAAACAAAAAAATTCTTTAAAGCTTTATGTTGCTTCATATAGACACGATAAGGTAAATAACTTCATATGAAAATAACAAAAATAAAGATCAAAATATGATAGGAAATCACTTTTCCATTGAGTATAGAAAAATACCCAGTTTGTAATGGAATCTTTGTATTCTCTTGATAATAATATTTTACCTAAAATGTATATGCTCATATTTTTAAAAAAGACAAAAATAACCTTCTTTAAAGAAAGACTAAATATGTTTTCTATACATAAAAATAGTACCAAGAAGAACATTTCTTATTCTGGTAAAGGAAAATCCCAACGAAAACTAACTAAAACTGAAAACCAAAAATATGGTGAGCAATAACAACATGGTAAATCTCAACAATCATAGAAATAGTCTAGTTATATACTTTTATAGGTCTTATAGACAAAGTTGGCCTGAATGTCCTTAAAATTATCAACGATCATTGTTTGAGGGATCTTTTATTGTAACCTACTCTAGTACACTCACAAGTTTAGAGCAAGTTTCAATTTACCCCCTTTCAAGAGAAGGAAAGCACCACACTTGTTTGAAGCTAGGTGGAGAACTATGAATGATCCCATTTCAAGTCAGAATATCAAATTACTTACCCTCTCCTCCACTAAACTGGCCCTTCTAAAAGGAACACTTGAAAGGTTTCTCCCTTGTATTAATTTTTTTAAAAATGAATAATAGAACATTGAAAAGGATTCATTTACAATACATTGATAGTTGGTTAGGCCAACTTTAACTATTCAATCAAAATATAAAAAAATGGTTTCCATCATTATAATATCTAAATCAAACTCAAAACCTCAATATAAATAGACAAATGGTTAGGCCAACCTCAACTGTTTAGTCAGAATAATAGTAGGACCTATATTAAAAAATAAATTGGTTAATGGTATGCATGCACTTAAAAAAAGTGGTACAATATAAACAAATTAATAGAATACAAAATTTAGCATTTGCTACTTATGTTTGTCATGTTACTTTTCCATGCTACCTTGGTAATTCTAAACCATGGTTGCTCATTGAGGGGTTTGAACTAACCACTCCATTCTCCAGTGAGGCCACGACCTCCTTCCCCTCTAATTCTATAAGCTCAATCAAATACAATCCCTCGTTAGTCAAACCAATAGAAAATTGGTTACATTCATGTGGGTGTGAAACAATTGCAAGAGGATAGATATTATCATTGTAGATGGGAACCAATAAAACTTCCATTAATTAAATCATATATATAATTAATCATAGCCTTGTCCACTTCTGAGATTTCGAAGAAGCAGAAGCCATTACAGACACTTCTCTCATCGACTAGACCGAAACTGACAATAATCGCATTCTAATCACTGATCTCTCCATGGTGGTTTTAGTTTGCTATGCATATTGTAGAATTTGTAGTTTCTACCATTTTATTTATGTAGATTATATGTTTAATCAAATTTTCTCTTAAGGATTTTTGTGTAACCATGAAACTGGTTAAATTATTGATTTTTTTATAACTTTCTGATTTGACTATGTAGGATTTTTTCCATCAACATTTCAAATCATATTTTTCCATTACAATAGATTGCAAAGTATGATCCAAAATATTGATGAAAAAAATATCCATAAATGAAAATCTAATACCTCTAGTTAAATCGTGTTTAAGTAAAAATGATATTCAAGTGATTGTGGAGGATGGGAGAATTCTTGAGATAAGTGGTGATTGTGGAGGATATGATACACATGAAAAAATAGAGGCCAAGATAGAGAATGGTGTATTGAACATCCAAATTCGAAAGGGAAAGGTCTCTTCTAAGTTGGTTGATCAAGTGAAGATTATACCACTTAAGGATTGAATTCAAATAACATAAATATATTAGGGATTAAGACTATTGCTATACATTTTCAGAGCCACTGGAAATAGAAGATTACCAATGTACGAGTTCCATAGGCTATTTTAATTAGATGAATGTTAAATGCTAGAAATTAGTTTTATAAACTATATTATTATTATGTAAAATATGTTGGTTTTTAGGTCAATTTTTGTACCTCTATGACAACATGAATGAAAAAATTAATGGTTTGAGCCATTAACAACATGGATCAGATTGGGAGGTCGCTATGATACCCCCTTTCAACATCAGTACATTTGTTTCACTCGTCAGCATATGGGGTTTTCACGCAATGTTAGTTGAGAACACAAATTTAAGGTGGCAAGAATAATCTAGTTGTTGAAGAATATATTAACTTAGCTTAATTATGCTCCCACCTTGAATTTGAGTGGAAATATAGATCAAATTAAATTAATTTATAAAACATCTCATAGTTTAATTGATCTTTGGATATATTAGGAAAAAGAAAACTATATGCATGTTAATAAGTTAGAGTATGTGGTGATTATAATAGTTAATACATAAAATAAAATAAAAATATATATAAATATTATTATATAATAAAAATCTAATATAAAATTAATAATATAATAATAATAGTAATAGTAATAGTAATAGTAATAGTAATAGTAATAGTAATAGTAATAATAATACTAATAGTAATATACAATATCATTTTTAAAATGACACCTAAAAAAATAATAAATATTTTTCTTAATTAACCTTCCAAACCTCTTCAGTTACTAAGCTACTCATTCTACACCTATTTGGCTAACTATAAAAATATAAGCACATCCAGGTTTAGACTTATAAAAGTAAGTTGCAATTTATTTCAATCAAATAAGAACGCTTAAGGAAACTACCAAAAATTGACACTAAATATCAAACACCTTATGCTCAAGATCGATAATAGGTTTCATAAGATTTGTATCTAATGCCTATGGTTTTCATGGAGAAGGGCATATTCTCTATCTCTTCCTCTTTCTATCCCTATCTCTCCCTTTCTCTCCCTCACTCCATATTGCAAACATAGCATGAGCATGTTCATAATGGAACCTAATTATCTTCAGAATTCAAAGGGTTTGTTTTAGTCATGTTTCAAACCCTATAAGTGGATGCATAGTTGATTTGAAGCTATCACTTTTCCATTCAAACCTTTGTTGCACAAAGTCATTTTCTAAATGGTCTACCAAATGACCTCATATATTGCATAAATGTATGCAAAAAAATATCCCAAAAAATTCTCTAATTTCCTTTCCACAACTCTTCAATGTACCCATTGCACACCTAGGTGTGATTGCTAGTAAACTATATTATTATTATGTAAAATATGTTGGTTTTTAGGTCAATTTTTGTACCTCTATGACAATGTGAATGGAAAAATTAATGATTTTATTGGGTCTATCTTATTTTAGAAATTGTCCATATATATTATATATATTTTAAATATGTTTGAAAATAAAAAATGTATTTAGAGATAAATTTGGATAGTTATGGTTGAGTGTTTGAAGTTAAAGAAACCTTAGGTTTCATAATTTTGTATATGCCTAGGTAGGTTCAATCGTAGCTAGATAGGTTAGGTGATACCTTTACAAGGCTAAGTTAGTAATATATTGAATCTCGTAGATGCAGAGATCGGTTAGGTTGGCCCAATTATAGCCCGAGATCAATAACTAGCGTTTGAGCTTGAATCAATTGATGTTGAGGCAATCATAAAGGAATGCCTTCGCAGAAGCGATGCCATGATTCGGTAGATTCTAAATTTCCAATGGTGGGTGCATCAAGATTGGTATATACACAGTGGTTATGCTTGAAGATTCAGCACAATCAAGAAAGAAGAAAAAGAACCATAAACATTTGTATAAACATATCGTATAAATTGATATAAAAAAAAAAGAAACATAAACAGATACACAAATCAATTATAGATATTGATATTACTAACAAGATTTATATATCTCTGCTCTCTTTCTGCATAATTGTTCGTCTCTTATTGCAAACTGATAGCAAAATTGCATGAGCATGGAGGCAAGTCACAAAAGACTACTCTCTTTATAAAAAATTATCTATCCCTTATTAGAGACTGATAGCAAACTTGCATGAGCATGGAGGCAAGTCACAAAAGAATTGCTATCTCTATACATAGTTGTATGTCCCTTCTTGCAAATTGGTAGCAAACTTGCATGAGCATGACTAAATATCTTGTGAACAAAAAATACACTCCAAAGTTGGAAAGTCACCTATGTCAAAATCTAAATCAATGGAGGATGGATATTTATCTCTCTCCACATCCATGCCAGGGAGCTTAGGAAATATATCTTGCAGGGAGAAAATTTCATTATCTTTCTCCACTTCCATGCGAGGGAGCCCAGGAAACACATCTTCCAAGGAAATGGGAGCTGCATTTGGATCTTCCATGCAAGGGAGGTCAAGAAACACACCTTCCATGTGAGGGAGTTGAGAAAATACGCCTTCCAAGGAGAGAATCTCCTTATCTCTGTCCACTTCCAAGCGAGGGAGGTCAGTATTTGGAGCTAATGATGTCGAAACAACATTATCTTTCTCTGCTTCCATGCGATGGAGCTCAGGAAATACACCTTCGTTGAGGAAAGAGAATCTCAAGAAAGAGAGGTCAGCAAACATATCTTGAGGTGGGTGTTGAGCAAATGACGTCAAAATAATAGGAGTTGCATTTGTGTCCTTTTAAAATTTGAATACTTGACCATTTTCGGATTCAATTCTTAAAAACACTTTAGAAGCACACATCATGAAGAGACCCGTTGTCATGAAAGGTCTTTTGTCGTTTGAGATCATCATTTCTGTAAGCAACCTCCACTTTTCTTCTTCCCATTGCTCCACCAAACACTGTTCATTGTTGCAGTCCAAAGAAATCGCTCCAAAGTTGTTGTTTGTTGAATGGTTGTGTGATACCTATTAAATCACTCGCAAATGGCGGTTTGTGTTTTTTTCATGGAAACTTATTCTTTTGAATTTGCATAGTCGTTGGACTACTTTAACCATGTTCGTTTCATCGATTGTTGTCCCTACGATTTTCACAGATGGGTGGTTGCGATGCTGCTTACCTGGCACGAGTCGTAACTCTACTTATTTTGTCACTAAATTCATTTTTTCATTGGTGATGTTAGTTTAACCTAGACTTTTACCGATCGTTCCGCTAAAACGTTGGCTTGTATTTCAAGTTATCTAATCTATAAAATATATACAAATTTATGTCATGTTATCTGAAGAAACCTCCATCATTCTTACACACATACAACGCTAGAGGTGAATTAATTCTCTCTCTCAAACCCCCTCTCCCTCTCTCCATCTCTCTCCCTCTCCCTCTCCCTCTCGAACCCCCTCTCCCTCCCTCTCCTCTCTCCCCCTCCCCCTCTCCTCCTACTCCCTCTCTTCCTCCCCCTCCCTCTCTCTCCCCCTCCCCCTTCCCCTCCCTCTCTTATGCCATGTTATCTGAAGAAAAGTCCATCATTCTTACACACATACAACACTAGAGGTGAATTTATTTTCATTTAAATTTGACATTTATTTTAATTATTTATGTCTTTTTATGAATTTATAAATAATAATTAAAAGTTATTAGATAGAATTAATTTAATTTATAATTATTTGTTTTATTTAAATATTGATTATTGTACAATAATTATATTTTGAATTTTTATTTTAATTTATATGATAAAATAAATTTCCAACTTAAAATCTAAATTAAAAGTTATAGAGAGAGAAACAAACTTTTGATTAGTTGTTTTATACCAACAATCCAAGGATAACGTGTGTCCTTGGGGAGTTATGCTTAGGGTAGCATCTCATTTGATTAAAGATGGAAACAACAGGCATTAAATTAATGTGGTTGGCATGCAATTACTAAGACATTAACTGGGTAAAGATACAAAAATATTCCTCTTGAACACTCATAGTGAGGACTAGATTAAGCCATCATCAAGTCTATCATGTCAATCCTTAGTATTCATTCAATGTTCATCATTGGCATTCTATTGTAACTGAAGCTAACTAATTCATGTTTATTTTCAACTCTTCCATATGATGCCTACCTTGTGTAAATAATGTAGAGAAGCAACCAAAGATCCCTCCAAGGAAAGTTTAATACAAACAAAATCTATTGAGAGATACACAAGCCACAATTTCAAAATTGGGTCACCAATGCTCTCTCCAAAGAAATATAAATGAAAATTCCACTAACAAATTTTACAATATTTGAAAGGGAATCAATGTTCCTTCAAAACAATTGATAAAATAGTGTATTAGTTGAAAGTGTTTATACAACATCTTGTCGCAATGCATTGTAAGATTCATGCACATTATAATATTATGATAAAATCCAATTCATCATTAGCTTCATAATGGAGCATGTTTGTGGGCTTGAGTTTATAATGGTGTGTTATCAAGGGAAAGTTCAACAAGTTTCCTATATTTTGGCCAAGGATAGATTGTTTGAACTCACAATTTGATATGCCCCTAGTTATTATCTTTTCATCATAGGTTATGTATGGTTATGGAGTAGCCAACCTATTGGTGTAATTATATATTGCACCTTATACTTAAGTTTACTTAGCTAATTTATTTTATTTACATTAGTAAATTAGGAAATAATAACCACATTGTCAAACTTCTTGATTGATGGAAGCCTTGTGTCATCACTACCTCATTCACTCATTGATTGATGGTAGTTAAGTGTCACCGCTCCCTCTTCAAGCTAACTTCTCTTGGCACCAGTACTCCTACATATTGAGTCAATCCACTAGATTATCGTGGCTAACTCAACTCCCCTAGGACACTTGTCATCCTAACTTGTGCATTCTAGACTCTATATAGGGTGATCCCACAATAGTGGTTTACAATTTTTGGCCAAAATGGACACTGAAATATTTTTTTCTAACTAAATCTTCACTTTCAGGCACCTATAGCGGCTAAACCATGAGGAATTTGAAGATGATACAAACTAGAGTTTCATGACATTTTGTCTGTAGATTCTAAATATATATTTTTCAAAAATTTTGGAATTAGATTGCACCTCTTTTTCCATCTCCCTCGAAAACTAGTTTTTTTCATAAAACAACATTTTTAAGGAGTGGCGCTCACCATATAACGCATAACATTTTTCCATGAAGGATAAAATTCTAATTCTTTCAAATTTAGATTTGTAACTCTGATATCTAGTGCTTCCAATTGGTTAGATAGTGTTTTATTAAATATTTTTTCCTTAATCAATTTTCAAAGTCAAACCAATTACAATTCATACATAGGCGGACCGTATAACGCGTAACTTTTTTTGTATGTATCGAAATTCAATTTTTTTTTGTTGGATCAAGGACTTCAATATCTTGTGCACTCATATTTTTCAAAAAGAAAAAATTGATAATCTTCTATTTTTTGGCGAGATGCATTGAATGGGTTCGCTCGAACCTAGGTTCGAGCAAACCCTCTTTTGGTTCGTTCGAACCCCAAGAATGAAATTTTTTGGCATGGAGTCATTTTTCATTAGTTTTCCTTCCTCATTCGAATTGTAAACCACTTTTGTGGGTTTACCCTATATTGTTGTCATTTCCTTTTATTTGTATCATGAATGTAAATATTCAAATTTGTCATTATCCTTCTGTATGCAATTGAATTCATGTAATGTTTTCCTTTTGTATGCAATTGAATTCATGTAATGTTTTCCTTTTGTATGCAATTGAATTAATGTAATGTTGTTTTTGTTCCTAAGGTAGATTTAATTGTTGCAAGCTAATTCTTCATTAAATCTTACATGATATCAAAACAAGGTAGTTTGCAAGACATTTAATTCAAATTGAACTAGTTTTAATAGCTAGGTTAGTTTTTTGTGTCATCTCCATCGGACATCTTATTCTGGATTCAATTGTAAGGTTTAATTTTGTATTTTGTAAGTTACATACTTTTCAAAACATCTTTGAACAAAAAATACCTTACCATTACATTTGGAATGGAACAAAAGCTACAAATCAATTATCTTTTTGCAAATTTTCATCACCAACAAATCAAATTGGCCCCAGGTATGCAACCTGGGGTTGTAACATAGGACTCCATACACTCTCTGCACAACTCTATGTCATCTTTGCACAAAAAAATCAAGGTTGTCATAATTTTTTATCCACATGTGTGAAGGTATTGTGCTTTGTACATGGGAAAATTATTAAGTTAATAGCATAAATCAACTTCCTATTTAGATCTACCCCTGTTGTACAATCAATAGTACCTAGCCAACTGTGCTTTGTGTTTGATGCCCCTTAATGCAACTGGCCATCTTCTATTGAGATCTTGTACTAAACACAAAGCATTGTACTGTCCAATTGTCCATTCGTTGATTTTTATCACCAAGGGAAAAAGGAAAACAAAATTAATCCAAGCATGTAGGTTGTGGCCATACCCCTTGGGCATAGGTCTAATGCAGGAAGGTATAGCTCTGATAAACATTTTGCAATGATTTCTTTTAGAAATGTAGAAGAAAAAAAATTAAATTAAATGCAATGTGCTAGCTATAAGTAAGGGTTACAAGGGTTTCCACAAGGGTACTGAGCCCCTTGTCACCACCTAACGTGGTACCACCTCAAATGACAACACCATTGGTCAACCACCAAGGGAAAGGAACCAAGCACCTTTTTCAATTGATAGGTGAACTTTGATGAGGGATATCTTGACCATACAAAGGTATTTTTAAGTGCATTTCTTTCCTCCCTACCTATTTTTTCACCAACTACACATTGGTGCAGACAATTCTTGTTGATCACACTCAAATTTGAGTCTTTTTTTCAAAAGTGGAGGACATTCTAAGCACTACACATTGGTGCTCACTATATGTTCTTATTCTACCATTTGATTATAACTTCAACTTTCTCGTCCACATTGGGCATTGTATAACTATGATAAATGATTTTTTTATGGAATGTCTTGTATTCCTAAATGATTTTGAGAATTCTCCATATGACAATTATACAAATAAGGAGCTTGCTTATCTATAAGACATTGAACATTGTGATGGCATAGAGACCTCTTTTGATGCTTCGTCTTCTACACCTCTAGCAGATTCGACCATTGTTCATACTCAAGCATCTAGAGTGGGAACATTATGGGAACATTCAACTATTAATTCCAATCAAGGTTGCTTTT